>JAVTVY010048625.1:0-23433 GCA_036873755.1 Hanleya hanleyi
ATATGGGTTTTAAGTCTACAAATGATATATTCAAGGACTGAATGTCGGTTCTGACTGTTGTGTCTAGCATCTACTAAATGTCGGTTCTGACTGTTGTGTCTAACACCTACTGAATGCCGGTTCTGACTGTTGTGTCTAGCACCTACTGAATGTCGGTTCTGACTGTTGTGTCTAGCACCTACTGAATGTCGGTTCTGACTGTTGTGTCTAGCACCTACTGAATGTCGGTTCTGACTGTTGTGTCTAGCACCTACTGAATGTCGGTGCTGACTGTTGTATCTAACACCTGCTGGATGTCGGGACTGATGGCTGTACATAGCACCCACTGAATGTCGGTTCTAATGGTTGCATCTGGCACCTACTAAATGTCGGTTATGAGGGTTGTATCTTCCTATCAGTTGGTACTTCTTTACCAATATTGTTGCACATATTGGTTGTCTGCTTTTAGTGATAAAGCATCAATATATCATGTTTATACATCAGCTAATTTGACATTGTTCAACCAGTCATGCCACCGGTGATTAAGAATATTAATTCATTTTTTTAGACTAACAGCCATCTGCAATCACTAAGTATTCTCCCACGTAATTCTTCAGGGACGACAACTGCCTATTGAATATGGGATTGGTGCATGCAATTTCACTATGAAAAGATTTTCAGACGTCAAATATGGAGGACTGTGCCATCAAGAATCCGCTAATTACGCCGACGAAACCGTTCTGATACAAGCATTGTAAAAATCATATTTATAATAACATTGAATATTGTCATATAGAAATTGGTTCTTCGCAGGGTCACAGTTTATCATAATGGAAGCATTGCGATCGTGTAAATACTGACTCGTTTATCTAATGCATGATAATGGCACAGGTTATTGTGTCAAGAATCATATATGTTTGAATTAAACTCTCGTCTTGTCAATGTAACAGTTATACAAACAGTGTTGTGGGAAAGCAAGAACATCAGATCGATAAGGCCAGGCGGATGGTGCCGTAATCGTGAGTTCCTTCATAGCCAAAATTGTCGATTTGAATGGAGACTGCCTTGCCTCGCATTATGACCACCAACAATACCTGCAGCTCTGATAATCAAAGCACAACTCATGACACATACTACTGGATGGCGGTTCCACATGTTACTGTGTCAATCTTGTTAGTGGCTAACACAGTTCTGAGTATCTGTGCTGTTATTTTCTCCGAATTCGATAAAGCCTACAAGCTCTGTTGCATGAACGCGAACATCAGTGTGATATGCATTGGAACATCCATGGTGACAATTCGAGAGCTTCTTCTCGGCTTAGACTGTGCTCAGACCATAAGTGGGGTCTCTCGGTGCTATATTGGACTCGGTCTTCAACTCTTTGTTATCCTCGGATATATTATTGCAAGTCTAAATGCCGGAATTGTCAAGTTGATTACCTTAGAAAACCCGTTACATTTCATCAAGATAGAGCCGGTGGTTTTGTTATTGGCAAGCGTGTGGGTGTTCATTACCATATATACTGTTACACCGACAATAATCTTCATATTACGTCTGGATGTAGGATCACTACCAACAAATACAATGTGTGGATGGTCATATTACCCTCGACCTTTTATATTATGCACGATTTACGGCACTCTCATTCTCGCTTTGGTCGTGGGGTTATTTTTCTTTGTACGTACTACGTGCATTACCAGACGGCACGAGCGACAGATTGCCAGTTTGGATAGACCTTCCCAAAGGACAAGACAAAATACCAAGATGGCTTGCAAATGCAACTGTAAACAGGGGTGTTTCTATCTCGACTTCTTTAGCTGGCGGGTGTTATTCATGCCACTGATTATCTTACTTCATATATCCCCCGCGCCGAGAGACTGGGAGAACAACTTATATTTTCTTCTATTTTGTATCAGCGTGTTTATAAACTCTCTATTTGTGTGGAGGAATAAAACCGCCAAGGTAGGACAGCGAAAAGCGTGGGTGGCGGTGAAAACCAAATTGACATAGAACAAGTAATATCACATGGTCCCTACCCTCCAGGAATTAATGTTAGTAATAATAAATTGTTATATAAATTTAAATAAATTGTAACCAGTTCTCTGATGTGTTTTGTCTATCGTTTTAAGGATGTTGTTGGATTGCTGACGTACTTATAGAGAGGCATGTTTACCCAAAACGCATGCATACGGCGGTCCGATATCTGCAAATAGTCGGTTTATGTTGGCGTAAGTCGGCGTCTGTTGGTGCACGCCGAATTTACATTGGCCCAGCGTCGGCTTGCAATCGATATTGGTGCGAATTGAACCCATCGGTCTTACGTATACCAGATGTCATCTCCAGCCGTAACTCTTGGACGGCGGGCCGACGTGAGGCCAATATATACTACCGCAGGCCTGCGAGGTTATGTCCTCTAGTCTCTAAAATAAAATAGTTCACACTGAAAGGTTACAAATATGACAAGAAATAACATGTACAATGGTAAAACAATCGTTCAGATATAAATTCGAGAAAATGCCGATAAAACGATGTATATCAACGTCGCACTGACATTGGTCCGATAGTCGCACTGACAGTTGCAGGAGAGAGAGAGAATTAACGTTTAACTTCGCATTCAGCAATATTTCAGCTATATAGCGACGATCAACCAAAACAAGTTAATAACCTAACAATTCAGTAGCAATCAACACAGCACCAAAAACATTTACATACATTAGAATTTATACAACAAAGCGATTTCTCTCAGATAACTAACACAATTCTGAGATCGAAGTATAGATAAGAAAAACACCATATGAGTAGGTATGTTTCAAACTAAAGCACATTTGAAATGTTTTAAAAGGTTGTTTAATGCACTAAATTCTTATAACACATTTAAATAGGTTTCATATGGTTACCACTATATGATGTGTCATAGTATGACAACATTATTCAAATAACATTTCCGCCCTCCGCTAAATTTTATTATCATATATCATACATAATCAATTAATTTTGCTCAAATGATCTGAAAATGCATCGAACATGCATATCTGATGAGAGATACATTTTTTTGTCTCCATGAATACATGTGCGTGTATTAGGAACTGTCAGCATAATATAATATGCTCGAGTTTCTAAGGACCAACGCATGTTCGGAATGGGAGTATACAACTAAAACATCATGCGAGCTGTTGCTGCATTTCAAACTTCTTACTGTTGTGTCTAGTTCCTACTGAATGTCGGTACTGATGGTTGTATCTGGTACCCACTGAATGTCGGTTCTGACTGTTGTATCTAGTACCTACTGAATGTCGGTTCTGATGGTTGTATCTAGTACCCACTGAATGTCGTTTCTGACTGTTGTATCTAGTACCTACTGAATGTCGGTACTGATGGTTGTATCTAGTACCCACTTAATGTCGGTTCTGACTGTTGTATCTAGTACCTACTGAATGTCGGTACTGATGGTTGCATCTAGCACCCAATGAATGTCGGTTCTGACCGTTGTATCCAGTACCTACTGAATGTCGGTTCTGATGGTTGTATCTAGTACCCATTGAATGTCGTTTCTGACTGTTGTATCTAACACCTACTGAATGTTGGTACTGATGGTTGTATCTAGCACCCACTGAATGTCGTTCCTGACTGTTGTATCTAGTACCTACTGAATGTCGGTAATGATGGTTGTATCAAGCACCCACTGAATATCGGTTCTGACTGTTGTATCTACTACCTACTGAATGTCGGTACTGATGGCTGTTTCTAGCACCCACTGAATATCGGTTCTGACTGTTGTATCTAGTACCCACTGAATGTCGGTTCTGATGGTTGTATCTAACACCTACTGAATGTCGGTTCTGACTGTTATATCTAGTACCTGCTCAATGTCGGTCCTAATGGTTGTATCTAACACCTACTGAATGCCGGTTCTGACTGTTGTATCTAGTACCCACTGAATGTCGGTTCTGATGGTTGTATCTAGCACCTACTGAATGTCAATTCTGACTGTTGTATCTAGTACCTACTGAATGTCGGTCTGATGGCTGTATCTAACGCCTACTGAATGTCGGTTCTGACTGTTGTATCCTGTACCCACTGAATGTCGGTTCTGATGGTTGTATCTAACACCTACTGAATGTCGGTTCTGCCTGTTGTATCTAGTACCCACTGAATGTCGATTCTGATGGTTGTATCTAGTACCCACTGAATGTCCGTTCTGACTGCGATACATTTCTTTTGTCTCCATGAATACATTTACGTGTATTAGGAACTGTCGCAATAATATAATATGCTCGAGTTTCCAAGCACTAACGCATGTTCGGAATGGGAGTATACAACTAAAACATCGTGCGAGCTGTTGCTGTATTTCAAACTTCTGACTGTCGTGTCTAGTACCTGCTGAATGTCGGTTCTGATGGTTATATTTAATACCTACTGAATGTCATTTCTGACTGTTGTATCTGATGGTGGTATCTAGCACCCACTGAATGTCGGTTCTGACTGTTGTATCTAGTACCTACTGAATGTCGGTACTGATGGTTGTATCTAGCACCCACTGAATGTCGGTCCTGACTGTTGTATCTAGTACCTACCGAATGCCGGTACCGATGGTTGTATCTAGCACCCACTGAATGTCGTTTCTGACTGTTGTATCTAGTACCTACTGAATGTCAGTAATGATGGTTGTATCTAGCACCCACTGAATGTCGGTTCTGATTGTTGTATCTAGTACCTACTGAATGTCGGTACTGATGGCTGTTTCTAGCACCCATTAAATGTCGGTTCTGACTGTTGTATCTAGTACCCACTGAATGTCGGTTCCGATGATTGTATCTAACACCTACTGAATGTCGGTTCTGACTGTTGTATCTAGTACCCACTGAATATCGGTTCTGATGGTTGTATCTAACACCTACTGAATGTCGGTTCTGACTGTTGTATTTAGTACCCACTGAATGTCGGTTCTGACTGTTGTATCTAGTTCCTGCTCAATGTCGGTTCTGATTGTTGTATCTAACACCTACTGAATGTCGGTTCTGAATGTTGTATCTAGCACCCACTGAATGTCGATTGTGATGGTTGTATCTAGCACTTACTGAATGTCCGTTCTGACTGTTGTATCTAGTACCTACTGAATGTCGGTCTGTTGGTTGTATCTAACGCCTACTGAATGTCGGTTCTGACTGTTGTATCCTGTACCCACTGAATGTCGGTTCTGATGGTTGTATCTAGCACCTACTAAATGTCGGTACTGATGTATGTATCTAACACCTACTGAATGTCGGTTCTGGTAGTTGTATCTAGCAACTACTGAATGTCGGTTATTGCTCTTGTATCTAGCAACTACTGAATGTCGGTTCTGATGGTTGTATCTAGCAACTACTGAATGTCGGTTATGACTGTTGTATATAGCACCTACTGAATGTCGGCTATGACGGTTGTACCTAGCACCTACTGAATGTCGGCTATGACGTTTGTATCTAACTCCTACTGAATATCGGTTCTGATGGTTGTATCTAGCACCTACTGAATGTCGGTTATGATGGTTGTATCTAGCACTTACTGAATACCGGTTATGACTGTTGTATCTAGCACCTACTGAATGCTGGCTATGATGGATGTATCTAACACCTACTGAATGTCGGTTATGACTTGTATCTAGCACCTACTGAATGTCGGTTATGATGGTTGTATCTAGCACCTACTGAATATCGGTTATGACTGTTGTATCTGGCATCTACTGAATGTCGGTACTGATGGTTGTATCTAACACCTACTGAATGTCGGCTATGACGTTTGTATCTAACACCTACTGAATGTCGGTTCTGATGGTTGTATCTAGCAACTACTGAATGTCGGTTATGATGGTTGTATCTAGCACCTACTGAATATCGGTTATGACTGTTGTATCGAGCACCTACTGAATGTCGGCTATGATGGTTGTATCTAACAACTACTGAATGTCGGTACTGACGGTTGTATCTAACACCTACTGAATGTCGGTTATGATGGTTTTATCTAGCACCTACTGAATATCGGTACTAATGGATGTATCTAACACCTACTGAATGTCGGTACTGATGTTTGTATCTAACACCTACTGAATGTCGGTTATGATGGTTGTATCTAACACCTACTGAATGTCGGTACCGATGGTTGTATCTAACACCGACTGAATGTCGGTTCTGACTGTTGTATCCTGTACCCACTGAATGTCGGTTCTGATGGTTGTATCTAGCACCTACTAAATGTCGGTACTGATGTATGTATCTAACACCTACTGAATGTCGGTTCTGGTAGTTGTATCTAGCAACTACTGAATGTCGGTTATTGCTCTTGTATCTAGCAACTACTGAATGTCGGTTCTGATGGTTGTATCTAGCAACTACTGAATGTCGGTTATGACTGTTGTATATAGCACCTACTGAATGTCGGCTATGACGGTTGTACCTAGCACCTACTGAATGTCGGCTATGACGTTTGTATCTAACTCCTACTGAATATCGGTTCTGATGGTTGTATCTAGCACCTACTGAATGTCGGTTATGATGGTTGTATCTAGCACTTACTGAATACCGGTTATGACTGTTGTATCTAGCACCTACTGAATGCTGGCTATGATGGATGTATCTAACACCTACTGAATGTCGGTTATGACTTGTATCTAGCACCTACTGAATGTCGGTTATGATGGTTGTATCTAGCACCTACTGAATATCGGTTATGACTGTTGTATCTGGCATCTACTGAATGTCGGTACTGATGGTTGTATCTAACACCTACTGAATGTCGGCTATGACGTTTGTATCTAACACCTACTGAATGTCGGTTCTGATGGTTGTATCTAGCAACTACTGAATGTCGGTTATGATGGTTGTATCTAGCACCTACTGAATATCGGTTATGACTGTTGTATCGAGCACCTACTGAATGTCGGCTATGATGGTTGTATCTAACAACTACTGAATGTCGGTACTGACGGTTGTATCTAACACCTACTGAATGTCGGTTATGATGGTTTTATCTAGCACCTACTGAATATCGGTACTAATGGATGTATCTAACACCTACTGAATGTCGGTACTGATGTTTGTATCTAACACCTACTGAATGTCGGTTATGATGGTTGTATCTAACACCTACTGAATGTCGGTACCGATGGTTGTATCTAACACCGACTGAATGTCGGTTCTGACTGTTGTATCCAGCACCTACTGAATGTCGGTACTGATGGTTGTATTTAGCACCTACTGAATATCGGTTATGACGGTTGTATCTAGCACCTACTGAATGGCGGTTATGACGGTTGTATCTAGCACCTACTGAATGGCGGTTATGACGGTTGCATCTTTCTCTCAGTTGGTACTTCTATACCACTATTGTTGCACATATTGGTTGTCTTTTTCTGGCGATAAAGCATCAATATATCATTTTTATGCATCAGTACTACGTTTGACATTGCTACACCAGTCATGGCACTGGTGATTACAAATACTAATTCGTTTTTTCAGACTAACAGCTATCTGCAATCTCATCCGTATTCTCCCAAGTAATTCTTCATGGACGACTATTGAATATGGGAATTGGTGCATGTAATTTCACTATTAAAAGATTTTCAGAAGTCAAATATGAATGACTGTTCCAACAAGAATTCACTAATTACGCCGATGAAACCGTTCTGATACACACAGGCATTGTATAATCATATGTATACTATTGTTGATTATTGTCATATAGAAACTGGTTCCACGCAGGGTCACAGTGGAAGCATTGCGATGGTGTAAATACTGACTCGATTATTTAATGCATGATAAGGACACAGGCTATTGTGCCAAGAATTATATATGTTTGAATTATACTCTCAACTTGACAAGGTAACAGTTATACAAACAGTGTTTTGTGAAAGCAAGCGTAGCTTAATGCGTTTGATCCTAGTTAAGGCGAATACTTCGTGCGTTTAACCTAATACTGTTTATACTCATTGACTTCATAGACTGCACCATAATTATAAATTATTATTGAGAGTAATATACCACTAGAACACTTCGCTATGAAACCGTCAGAATTTGAAGCCTGTTTGGTGTTTCCAAATATTTGCTCGTTGTGGATTATTTAATACCAAGTCATTGATATTGGGGAATATTACTCCATTGCAAACGCAGGAAGTACACTATGCCTTCTGAGATGCGTTGTTATCTTGACAAGGAAGTGCATGTATCTTCAAATGGCGTGCCTATGTGTCTTGGAATGTCCAGCGTTGGCCGCAGCACAATTAACATGATGTTTTGATGATCTTTTCATTTGCGGGCCTTCATGTGTAATAACACTTTCCCTCCAACCTAAGATCAGCGTCGTCTAGTGAAATAGGTTGGCATTCCATCCAACCTCTCATTTTGTGTGTGGGCTAGATATTCAAATCGATAAGATCAGGCGGATGATGTCGTGGACGTGGGTCCCTTCATAGCCAAAATTGATCATTTGAATGGAGACTACTTTGCCTCGCATCATGATCACCAACAATACCTGCAGCTGTGATAATGAAAGCACAACTCATGACACATACTACTGGAAGGCGGTTCCACATGTTACTGTGTCAGCCTTGTTAGTGGCTAACACAATTCTGCGTTTCTGTGCTGTTATTTTCTCCTAATTCGACAAAGCCTACAATCTATGTTACATGAACGCGAACATCAGTGCTATATTCATTGGAACGTCGATGGTGCCAGTTCGAGAGCTTCTTCTCGGCTTAGACTGTGCTCAGACCAGAAGTGGGGTATCTCGGTGCTATATTGGACTCGGGCTTCAACTCTTTGTTATTCTCGGGTATATTATTGCAAATCTAAATGTCGGAATTGTCATGTTGATTACCTTAGAAAACCCGTTACATTCCATCAAGATAGAGCAGGTGGTTTTGTTGTTGGTTAGCGTGTGGATGTTCGTTACCGTATATACTGTTACACCAACAATAATCTTCATATTATGTCTGGATGTAGGACCACTACCAACAAATACAATGTGTGGATGGTCATATTACCCTCGACCTTTTATATTATGCACAATTTACGGTGTTCTTTTTCTTTGTACGTACCACGTGCATTACCAGACGGTACGAGCGACAGATTGCCAGTTTGGATGGACCTTCCCACAGGATAAGACAGAATACCAAGATGACTTGCAAATGTAACTGCAAACAGGGTTTTTTGTCTCTCAATAAATTTAGCTGGTGTGTGTTATTCATACCACTGATTATCTTAATTCATCTATTCCACACGCTGACAGATTGGGAGATGCACTTATATTTTCTTATATATTATTTGTTTTGTATCATCTAGTTTATATACTCTCTATTTGCGTGGAGGAATAAATCCGCCAGGGTTGGACTGCGAAAAGCGTGGGTGGCGCTGAAAACCAAACTGGCGTAGAACAAGTAACATGAAATGGACCCTACCCTCCAGGATGTGTCATTATATGGCAAATAACTTTGCGAAATCGTCGTTCAGCATACTGGTATTAACCGAAGCGGTTGGGCAGAGTTAACCGGACAATCACACTTCCTGTCAGGTATATATATGACCAGGCCACAACTGTTATAGATTCGTTCATCACTCTTTTTCTCTAATTTGCCAGATTTTTGTAGGGCGGTGAAAACACTTCTACCTTGATATGGAGCACTCGTTTGTTGATTACAACTGTCCAAGCAAGTCCAGCTTTACCCTGTTAAATCCAGTTCTGCTTCAAGGACCAAGAGAACATTTTAGAACCTCCCATAAAGCAATTTTATTTGATGGGGCACTGCAGTATTTTACGACATTAAGGACAAATCTTTCAACTCTCGCCAAAAATGAAAAACGTAGATTCGCCTTCAAAGAACCCGACTATTGTTCCACCTCTTCCACTGGTGCAGATTTTACCTAACAAGCTTTTGCCATTTCCGTCTTGGCAGTTACCCAAACCAGGTTGATGCTATACAGACACAGTTTTAAAAGGTCGATACGAACCAGCCAGAGTATGGACAATAATTTGATCGACTGAGAGCAAAATATGAATCGCATGAGACTATTTACTTATGGTTCCATATTTGGCGACAGAGTGGCGTGAAGTCAAAGCCCTTTTGATAATCCATAAGGCTTTCTACAAAAGAAGAAATAACGTTATATTTTCAGACTCTCTGTTATGCCTGCAAGTAGATCTTCATCTCATTTCTCCAACTTGCTGCCTACTCATGTTGGCATCGCGGTTAATACTCTAACTGATGGAAAGCCTAAGGCAGTCCTGGATGATGCGGTTGTACATCGCTTCAATTTGTATATGTTCATATACGAGGAAGCTGTTTCGATCTTTATGGGATGCTCAGGTTGGCAACAAACTTCATGAGTTAAAGAAAAGTATAGGTTATACCCGTCTCAGCACTCAGAAACGTTTCTATCAGGCGCTGAAGAACTGGTCATTATCGTCTGACTCGTGGACATTTATTTTTTTATATTTGATCATTTTATTCAGCTTTTCGACATATATCACATTGAAGCATTATAAAGAACCTAAAAGAAAGCAAAAAACAAACTCAGAGCATACACATTTCCAGATATTCCATCAGTGCAATGATAATCCCCTTTATATAAGCCATGAAGTTGAAGTAGGTGTCTATTTTCATGTATAATTAAGCTACGGATACATGGCAGTAATGGCATATGTAGCAAACAGCATTTTCAATAAATCATTCTCTTAGCAATAGGTGAAGCGAAGACCAATATTTGTCAAAAATTCTCCACTCACAGTTTCGATATCTGATAAGTCTATCGGTCTCGTACATTTGTTTTACACTTCTCAGAATGTCGTCTAAATTCGGAATTCTGTTAAGTGCTATCATTTTGGGAATAAAGTATTCTATACCAATTAATGAATAATCCAAAGATTTGTATTGAGATCCTGTTAATCCTAAGATTACCTGATCGGCGGAGAGTTTAATCATAATCCCGGCTGTTGCTAACCATTTTTCTATTTTCGTCCAAATTGCTTTTATTTTGTTACATTCCCACAAAATATGAATGATAGTTTCTTGGGTTTCTGAACAGAATGTGCATACGTTACTAACATTACCATCTATGCGATTCGCAAATGTATTAGCCGTCAGAATTCTATTGATTATTCTATAATGCAACCACTTATATTTTTCGTCTCTATATTTCGTTGAGAGCATATTAAAGTTCTGCCACTCATAAATACTGTATTTTTTTTTTACCAAAAACTGTCTCCCATTTCAAATGAGCGTTCTGTTTTGTAAAGGAAGAAGATAACAGGGTAGCATAATATGTACGACAACATTTAGTTGTTTTTAACAGCTCAGATATCTATGGCGGTATCAGCGGTGTACATGTTATTTTGCGTAGGGTTGCCATCCCGTCATTAATTGCTGTCGTTTTGACTGTGTGACAGACTCCGGCATATTCAAGAAAATTGACACGAATCTCGAACTTATAGTTGGACTTAGCGGCAAAGAGAAAATTTCCCGACTCGTCTAGCAAGGCATTTACAAATCGAATCCCCTTTCTATCCCAGTGTTGATAATAAAAAGGTCTCCTATCTATAGTAAATTTGTCATTATACCAAAGTATCTCGCTAGAAAACATATCTCTAATGTTGTATTTCAATTTTTGCTGAAAGTCCCCCCATGCTGAAAGAACGTCCTTCCAAAAGTCATTTCCTATCAGCGGCATAACAATATTTTTCAGTGACATTTGACCAATTTCTGCAATATTCAAATCATAGGGAATATTGGTTTTGAAAATTTCCCCCCATTTTGGGTTACCTATCTGTAGGGGTCTAATCCACGATATCTTTTGTGCTTGAATAGTGTATTTGATATCTGGTACTTTCAAGCTCCCTTCCTTTACTGATTTTTTGGCTGTTTTCCTTGCTATTTTATCCGGTTTCGAATCCCATATAAATTCAAATATCTTTCTCTGCAATTCATCGATCATCCCCACCGGTGGGGTAGGAAGGGAAGAGAATAAGTGGTTTAGTTTCGATATTAATAGACTTTTCAGAATAACAATCCTGCCTAATGGGGTTAAGTAACGTCTGGACCAGGTTTTCATTATCATTTCTATTTCCTTAAGTTTGTCCTTATAGTTTCTTTCGACCATTTCTGCCAGATTTAGAGTGAATATTAATCCTAACATTTTAAAGGTTCCTTAAGACCAGTCGAGGCGCCATTTCGTTTTGTATACTACGTCAGACCCTTTACGAGCTCCTATCCAAAGCATTCATTTTCAGTCCGGAAAAGCTATAAAAATGTTCCAAGGTCCTTAAACATGCTTGTAGGCTTTTCTGAGATCCATCTAAAAATATTGTATCATCAGCATATTGTGTTAATATAAATTCCTGTCCTCCGATTTTAATTCCAGTAATATTTCTATTGTGTCGAAGCATTATTGCAAGTATTTCAGCGCACAATAAAAACATGTACGGAGACAGAGGGTCTCCTTGGCGGCAGCCACGGGAAATACTAAAGAAGCGAGAATCGAATCCGTTAACGATAACACATGATTCGGCATCTTTATAGAATATGTTTAGCCATTTTTGAATAGATGGACCGAAATTAAAAACTTCAATGCTTTATGTCCAATCAACAGAGTCGAAAGCTTTTTCAAAATCTAGTAATAATAGTAGCCCGGGTATTTGGTGATCTTCCGTATACTGCATTATGTCGTATGTTAATCTTGTATTCTCACCAATATATCTGCCGGGTATAAAACCCTTTTGGTCTTCGTGTATGAGATAAGGTAAGTATTTCTTTATTCTTTGTGCAATTGCAGCAGAACCTATTTTATACGAAACGTTAAGAAGCGAAATAGGGCGCCAATTTTTCAAAAACTGTTTTGGCTTGCCCTCTTTCGGAAAGCATGTAATGACACCCTGTTTCTGAGTTACAGATAATGATTCCTTTATATATTATATGCGTAATTTAGAGATTTCAGCAGATATTCACTTAAATCCGTCCAAAAAAATTGAAGAACTCTGCTGTATAGCCATCTGGGCCAGGACTTTTTTCATTCTTCATATTCTTGAGTACGATCAGAATTTCTTCTTTCGCCTTCTAATTCATTGGATTGTTCATTGTTCAATTTCGGAGGGCTAGATTCTGATATTAAATCGTTAAGATCAACAGAGCTGCTTTCTTTCGCGGTGTAAAGTTTCTTGTAAAATAATTTAGTTTCCTCCAATATCTTCGTTTGCTCACTTATAACCCCATCTTTGTCAGTTTGAATTCGGGTAATGGCCTTATTCAAATAATTCCTATGTTCTAATGATAAGAAGTATCTGGTGGGCTTCTCCCCTTTTTCCGACCAGGTAGCTTTCGTTCGTGCTATTATACCGTCGACCTTATGTTTATTAATTGTTTCTAATTTTTCATTTATATCTCGTATTTCTTTTATCGCCTTTTCCTTTTCTTCAATACTATTTAGTTCATCTAATCTTTCTTCTACTTTCCGTAGATCTAGCGATAGCTGTAATTCTTCCTTTTTTGTTTCCTCTTTTTATGTGTAGAATATGCTATCGTTTTCCCCCTTATTTTCAATAACATAGTTTCGAATAGTAACTGGTCATTGATGACATATTCTTCTTGATCATTCTGATCCATTTTCCTATATTCCTGTTCAGTTTCTTTAACCATGTTTTTGACCAACTTTACGTAGTCTTTATCTCTAAGAAGTGAATTGTTGAATTTCCAGAATCCCTTGCCCCTCTTAAGATTCTTAAATGTTATTGAAATACTAATAAGAGAATGGTCGGAACGGTAGCTTGGATGAATATCCGCATTATTAACACCGTGTAATAGGCCACGGGATACCAAAAAGAAATCCAAACGTGCCTGTTTGATTGGGGTGGGCTGTCGCCAGGTATATCTCCTCGCTTCTGGATTGAACTCGCGCCACGGATCTACTAAATCTAGAAATTCTTTAGCTTCAATAACTTTTTGTCTAGAGTTTGGGTGATTGGCCTTCAAATAATTGAAGGTATCTATATTCTGATCTTGTACCAGGTTCCAGTCACCACATATAATGATATGCTGATTATTCCATTCCTCTATCATTAACTGGATATGCTGAAAAAAGTTAGGATCATCCTCATTAGGAGGATATATTGAAGCAAGGGTAAATGTTATTTCAGGGGTTTTTATTTCTAGCAGTAGATAATTCCCCTTTTTTCTATCCCTCTTTATTCTCAACACCTCAAATTCAAAATTTTTACAAAATAAAATGGCTACCCCGCGAGCGTTACTGGTAAATGGGCTGATATACATTTCATATCCCCATTCTGAAGATATTTGCTGTTTCATTTTTTGCGTAAAATGTACATCTTGTAGACAAATT
Source organism: Hanleya hanleyi (assembly GCA_036873755.1). NCBI lineage: Eukaryota > Metazoa > Mollusca > Polyplacophora > Lepidopleurida > Hanleyidae > Hanleya > Hanleya hanleyi. The sequence continues at coordinate 14,337 of JAVTVY010048625.1, forward strand.
ATCGAATATTTGAGATTTCGTAAATGTCGAAACACATCTACTCGCTTTTGTTTGTTATTCAAGCCTCGACAGTTCACGGAGCCTATGGATAATTCAGGAACAGAAGTCATTTAATGGAAGGAGACACTTTTTGTTAACATTACTAACTGTGTATTGTGTAAAAGACGAACGATGGGCATATTTCTCTACATATGGAATAAATATTTTTTCATACTCTGTCATTGCTTCTTTTCTCTTCGATGGTTCAGCAGATATGTTCATGTGTGTGTCTTTATATAAGAAAATACATAATTCACTGAATAATAATGGTAAACAATAATAGAAACGCATGTGTTCGTACACACGTTGGACTCTTGGCTATTGCCTTGTCGGAGTATATCGAAGTACAATGTGATGAAAAGTATTATAGTCAGCTGGACTAAAAAATAACTGACTGAGAATGAATGTACTAAATGTTTCTATTGAACTACCGTTCACGATTTTCTGTTCATATACATCGAAGTTCAACCTCTAGCAATTATATACAAAATTCGTGCACCCAAAATGACCACTGCCCGTTTAAACGACTGGCGGTACATTTCCCCCACCAAACTTGCGTGTACATTTCAAGTATTACATTTTATGTGTGTAACGGATGACTGACCTAAAAAGTAACGCGTTCTTACACAATAGGCGTTTGTCTGAACAAGCTACTAACATGCACGACGATAACATCACAAAAAACACAGTCATTGCCAACTAAAATAATTTCAATGCAGTTCTCTCCGACCAATTAGAAAATGGCTTATTCAGGGCAATCGTCACCAATTTCACATTTAACGATTTCCAAATGATACACAGGTCATTTCATATAGCAAATGGCCACATATTTGAAAATCATAGAATATACATTCTATTACTACAATATCCTATTTTCAGACGTAGATATAGGCTTAGATAACTAATATTATATCTCGGGTCATGCATAAAGTTTTAGGAAATTATTCAGATTGTTTTCAATATATATATACACACCGCTTTGCTCGAATACCCCACCCCGACGGTAAATGTATATCCTTCATTTAAGAAGTCGTGAAAAAAACCGGATCTACCAACATGCACGACGATTACGTCATTGAAAAACAGTCCCCGACAACTAATAAAACTTCAATACAGTTCTCTCCGACCAATCAGAAAATAGCTCATTCATGGAGATGGTCGTCACCAGTTTCACATTTAATAATTTTCGCACTATCAAAGAAAAATGATACACAGGTCATTTCATATAGCAAATAGCCACATATTTGAAAATCATATAATATACATTCTATTACTACAACTATCCTATTTTCGGACGTAGATATAGTCTTGGATAACTAATATTATATCTCGGGTCATGTATAAAGTTTTAGGAAATTATTCTCGACGGCAAGTGTATATCCTTCATTTAAGAAGTCGTGAAAAAAAGGAACGGATCTACCAACATGCACGACGATTACGTCACTGAAAAACAGTCCCCGACAGCTAATAAAACTTCAATACAGTTCGTCTCCGACCAATCAGAAAATAGCTCATTCATGGAGAGAGTCACCAGTTTCACATTTAGCGATTTCCGTACTATCAAAAAGAAATGATACACAAGTCATTTCGTGTAACATAATGCCACATATTTGAAAATCATGGAATATACATTCTATTACCGCAGCTGTCTTCGTTTCGGAGGTAAATATAGATTTAGATATTTAAAGATATATCTCGGGTCATGGATGAACACACTTTTAGGAAATAATTCAGATTGTTTTCAATATATATACACACACAGCTTTGCTCGAATCCACACCTCAACGGCAAATGTCTCTCCTTTATTTAGGAAGTCATGAAAAAACAGGATCGTTTTAATTACTCAATGCAGATGTGCATATATTTCCCTCAGCCTCCCTCGAATAGCATCGTGATTCGGTATATGCAATTTCATCTTATAAATAGAGTTATTCATTTTAGTTTGGTTGTATTATTCTCAACTGTCACGGTCAGTGAAAAAGTCAAAAGAATGATACCTACGGTTTGTTCCACATGAATCAAGTGCCGAGCGCATTTTGGTATCTCACCCACCTGTCATCTTTGCTTGCTCGTGTTTCAAGAACCACCTGTATGTCATATACCTTAATCCGTGTTTGACATTTAGTACGTTGGCGCAGTTCAAATGCTAAATCTGCAAGTTTACCCCGGATTGCTCTCAGTTTGGGTGGTAAGTCCTTCCTCACGGTAATCTTTGTATTCTTGAGATTTCCCGTAGCGTAAAGAATCATATCTCTTTCACCAGTGGTACACAGTGTTACAATTATAGGAACTGGGGGTGGAACTCCGTTCTCCTTCCTCCCGTTGCACGGTTTTCGCCTCGGTATCCTGTGGCAAGCCACGAAAATCATTTTTTCCACTGAGTCAGCTTCTAATTCCAGTTTTTCTTTCATGAATGCTCTCATCAATTTTTCCGTGTTTTCCTCTCGAGTCTCCGGGATTCCGCATATCAACAAATTCCTATTTCTGTCATGTATATCCTTTCTGGTTAGACTGTCCTCCAAAACTTTAATTTGGGCCTCAAGCCCAGCTTTCACCGACGGAACGATATCTCGTTTAATTTGTCTCAGTTCATTGTCCTGGAAAGACAAGGCTTCTGAATTTTCCACAACTTTGGTCCGTAATTCTGTTATAGAATTTTTCATCTCTTGTAAATCACATTTCAAAGTTTTTCCCAATTCTGCCACAGTAGTTCTAGTATTTTCTTTCAGCCTATCTTCGAGTCCTCTTTGTCTGCCATGGTCTCCGCATAAGTAGCCTGCTCGCCTTGCACGGGATTTCCAATGGGGACACTCTCACCGGGGTTACTTCTGAGAAAATAATTAGATATACCGCCTGCACTTTGCTCGTTTTGTTTACCCTTCCTCCCTTTTTGAGGTGTTTTACGGGGCATTGAAACAATCAGATATTTTCCTATCTCGCATAAGCCATAACTCCGACAAAGGCCGGCCTAGAGTTAGCAAGCTCGAGAGTCAGCGTTTCCACTAATGAAGATTGCATCTCTACAGCTCTCTTCTGGCACCGCGTACATGGACCACACTTCAGAGATCTGTCCTGCTCCGAATCTAGGCACTCACAGTCTCTTGGGTTCGGGCATCGGGACATCGAGTCAGCATTCCCATGACATTTACCAGGCCGGTACTCAGTTTCAAAATCGAATGCTGAAAGGATCTCTATCCATCGAGCAATCCGATTTTTTGGCTCCTTTAAACTGAACAACCATCGCAATGCTTGATGGTCTGTTCTCACCAAAAATCTGTTACCCAACAGATAGTGCTTAAAATTCTCTGTGATGTGTTTTACTGCAAGCAACTCTCTGTCAGTAACACAATAGTTCTTCTCAGCCTTATTCAGTGAACGACTCGCATAGGCTATAACACGTTCTTCTCCGTCTTGTACCTGAGATAGAACTGCTCCTATGCTGACATCACAGGCATCAGTATCCAGTATGAATTTATAATCATCTCGTGGATATGCCATAATATCCGGACTCGTTCAGGCTTCTTTGATTCCGTCAAATGCCTTCTGACAGTCTTCCGTCCATCTAAATGGCTGGTTCTTCTTTGTTAACTCAGTAAGGGGTTGAACCATAAGGGAGAAATTACACACAAAACGTCTATAGTAATTTCCTATCCCTAATATGGCTCGTACTTCTGTCACGTTCTTAGGAACAGGCCAATTCAGAATTTTCGACACATCGGGGTTCGGTAAAATGCCATGTTCTGAAATGACGTGACCCAGAAACGTTACTTCTTTCTTCAAGAGGTGGCATTTCACAGGTTTTAGCTTCAACCTAGCCTCTCGTATTCTCTGAAGAACTTCTTTCAATCTTTCTGTGTGCTTGTGGAAAGATCGACCATACACCACCACATCATCGAGGTAAATAAGACATTTGACCCACTGTAAACCACTGAGAGCTAATTCCATGACACGTTGGAAACAAGTTGGTGAATTTGAGAGCCCAAATGGCATGGTCATGTACTCGAACAGACCAAATGTCGTGCAGAATGTGGTCTTAGGAATGTCTTCTTTCCGTATTGGCACCTGATTATATGCAAAAGTGAGGTCGAGAGTGGAAAACCATCTTGAGCCTTCTAAAGCATCTAAACGGTCCTGGGTACGGGGTAAGGGGAACGCATCTTTACGAGTTACCGAATTCACCAGGCGATAATCAACGCATGGTCTGACTGACTTACATTTCTTCTTCACTAGCACTATCGGAGAAGCCCATGGAGAAGTTGAAGGTCTCACACTTCCTTGCTTCACTAACTTCTCAAGTGCTTTCCGATCTTCACCCGCAAATGCTAGAGGCAGTCGTCTGGGTGTCTGCTTAATCGGTTTAGCATCTCCAGTGTCAATAACATGCTCAGTGAGATGTGTTAGTCCCAAATCAGTATCATCTTTTGAAAACACATCTTGAAACTCCGTCAAGATCTTTCCTATAACCTCAGATTCGTCTGCCTTCAGGCCCTTCACCGTCGCATTGTAAAGCTCAGTAAGATGGGGCGGAATACAGAATGAGTCAACTCTCTCATTATAGCCGGTATTCACACCCTTAGTCATCTGTCGGATTACCTCAGGCTTTGCAACATAGTCACGGGACATCGAAAGTCTTCGAATACAGTTATGGTCATCTCCGGCCATCTCATCTTCGATATCTACTAGCACTTGGATATCGGAATTCGATACACTCTCAGCATACCCCACACAGGTATCCTGATTTATCGACTTTGCCTCAGAGAACGGATTCAACAACCGCACTTTCACAGCGACATTATTAGCAGCGTCAACCACACTGGAGCACAAAACAAGATTAGTCTTCTCAGCAAAATGGGAAAATGGTTCTATAACCATATCTCCATCATCATCATTCTCGCTTCTGTCAATAAGTACATCTATGACAGCTTCACTCATTCCCGGAATGATGTAATGATCTGCAGAACGCACTTTCCTCACCCTAGGTGGAGGAATCTGTTCTAATGGAATTGCGACATTATCCAAGATCATGTATCCCTCGCTCAGTAAGAGATCGGCCGCACCACCCGACCTCTTCTGCAGAATATCGGTCCCCAGTAGCACGTCATCTTCGATATCGGCAACAGCGAGTTCTTCGTCTAGTCGAAGTGACCCTAGAAACATCTCGAAAATGCCCATACCCTTATGATCAAGACTTCTACCGTTTGCGCAAACAAACGTTTTAGACCCAGCATCATTTAGTTTGGGACGTCTGTCCTGTGGTATTTTTGAAAAAAACATCATCAGAAACTATGGTCTTCGTCGCTCCAGTGCCTACTGAAAATATCACATTACACCCTGTAATGTGCCCTTAACATAAACACCTTCAGACTTCGACCTATGTCGTCTCATTGTCTCATGACCAGTGATTTGATCATACGGATTCGTCATTTTCATAGATGTCACACCAGATAGGCCTCCATCTCGTGGGACCGACTCCCGGCCTAATGGACCGACCTCTGGCTGTTTGGTGCAACAGACTTCTCACCAGTGGTATGCCCAGGCGCTACAGAAACTGGCTCATATCTTCGATTCATCTGAGCTCTATGTATGAACGGTTTCGAGGAAACCTGTAATTGACCTGAAAACTGGTACATACAGTCGCGAATAAAATGGTCACCCTCACATCGGTAACATCCAATGAAAGCTGCATGGCTACGAGTCATCCCTGTAACATGACCAGTCATATTCAAGGGTTTTGACATGGTTTGACGTGGAAAATTCCGTCTTGGTGGTCCACTACCACTGGAATTCTCCAATTTTCCCATACGTTGATCCAGAGATCCCATCAACTGATTCATCTCTTGCCTGAACTTTGTATCTCGGTCACGCATTTTGTTCACGTCAGCAGGTTTCGTCATATTTTCCTTCGGGGAATCATCAGATTTTGATTTAGTCATGACGTCCTTAGATCTATCCCCCTTAGATCTAGTCTGTATACTGGACCGTACACTGTCATCAGGTGTATCCACACAATCGTCATCTCCACATTTCACCTTGCGGGCAGTTTTACGGCTTCTTGGATTGTTTCCACTGCTCTCTTGAGAACATCTATGTTTAGCCTCCATAAAACGTACTACTTCAACAACAGCGTCATCAATCGTTTCCGGTTCTTTAATGTATTCCACCTGGAATCGTGCCTTCTCATCGGTAAGATCATCACGAAACCGTCTCAGTAAGTCCTCACATCGGGTTTCTCGATCACGATTCGAATGTGCTTTATCATAAAGCCGTTTTAACTGAGAGGCATAATCTTCAACAGATTCACCCGACTTCTGATTACGATTACTAAATTTAGCACCGTATGCCTTCGAAGTTTCCACTTTACGGAATCTATGATCAAGTTCGTCTACTAACTGACTGAAATCAGCTCTAACATCTCTAGACAACTGACCATACACAAATTCGCCAGCTTTACCCTGTAATCTAGGGAGTAACTCATTTAATTTCTCCCTAGTTGACCAGTTTCTAAGACGAGCGACATCAATAAACCGATTATACCAAACTTCCCATCTTTCCTGCCCAGTAAATGGAAGAAGTTTTGCATAATGGTGACCCCTCAGAGCCCTTGAGCTACTTCTCACACTTGAATGGCTAGATTCATCACCGGTGTAGTAATAATGGTTGTCCCGCAGTACTGGTTGTCCGAAGGACAGCCTGTACCTGGCAGTGGTTGTCCCGACTGGAGGGGGACACCCAGTTTCAGGTATCAGTTGTCCACTCGATACATATTACTCTTGTACATGTTGTAATGCATTATATATTACATTTGCGCCCGGACAACTATTCATGGGGGACAACCTGTCTTATTACAATATTAGTTGTCCTCCATGACGTGCTGTCCATCGTATTGTCAGACAATCTAGGTCACGGTATAAAGGTGAAAATTTTTAGTAGCTCGGCAGCTGTCTCAAGTGGTGCAGGGGAAAGAGGCGCGGTAATATGGATGGGCGGGGTTCCAGTAAACTCTAGGTTCGAATCCCATCCGCGTCACATTAATTTTTATTATGGTACTTTATCATATTTTCCATGCTAACTTTTTTCACGGATCATTGGTGGGTAATGACGCCAGGTAAACATTATATTTTGATGCTATATTTTTGTTACATATATTTTAATGTTCCTATTTATTAATTCTATTTTGCAAATATATTTGGCGTATTAATCGCCAGTTTCTTCCGATCACAATGAACAGTGTTTTTGTTGAACTGATGTAAATTTTTATATACAACAACATATTCCGCTCTCAAATTAATTCACAAAGGCCTGCATAATAAGGTGGACGCAAACTAACACAATTCTAATTTTGAAAAAGACACTGTAGGTATAGATGTTGCTGCATTTTTATTGCAAGGTGGTTGTTTCAGACTAATCCGAGGGTGTTAAATCCGAATTTACCTGTTCCCAGATTAATTTTACATACTAAAAAGTCAGAACTGCTAACTAACCCTAACGACTAAGTCACTTGAGCATTTGGTGATTTGGTGTTAATCACTGCCGGGGTAGAAAGGCCGCCTCCTCCCCCCTTTTAAGAAGGAAATCATTAACGATGACTTATTTTAGTATCTGCCCTTCCCCTCCTCTTCGCCCACTCCTGACTGAATACCGATATGTTTAACCATTTCCGTTAGGAGGTGAAAACTTGACATGGTAACGTAACAAATTAACAATGGTCTCTCTAATGGCGTCTGGTGAGTCATATTCCTGATATGTTGATCTATTTTAGCCAGATTTCATTATAAAATATTTTCGTACCCCTTGAGCTGAGGCTGAAACCTGTGTGATGACGTCACAGTGACGTCATTTCAAAAACAGTATTTTGTGTTTTGCCATTTCTTCGCAAACACTGCATGATAAATTAGTAAAATCAAATCGTTTTAGCCCACTTTTCCTTGCAGAAAAGCAAACGTTTTGAAGAAATCTGACAAAAACATCAATTTTCTGATACCCACATAGCGCCATTTGAATTTAACCGACCCTGATCCCCCCCCCCCCCGGCCTGGTAGGGTTAACCCCACCATGCCGGGGTGGAGAGGCATACTCACACCCATGTGAGACAATCATGCGTCTATTGAAAATGGAGATCATATAAGGTTTGACATTCCGTTTTAGCCGCATTTCTTATAAATTGTTGCCTTTTTCTGTATGAGATCGCCACACACGGTTGCATGAACTCAAAATTGGAAAAATTTGATTGAAACATCCAGATGCGAATTTGTGAATTTGAATGTGAATTTGATTACTTCATTGTGACGTAATCAAAGAGACTGTTTCATATATAGTGTGCGCGCTTTCAGCTCCTAAGCCTAAGAGGTATTAAAACTATTTATACGGGTGAGTACGAAGAGAATAAGAGAGCTGAAACTTACTGACTTTCCCCCGAATCTTATTGCCGTCATTTTCAGACTATATGCATGATAGTATGTGGAAAGGATCATGGGAAAATGACGGTCACGAAATATCCTCGCAAAATTGTGCTTTCGGTCATTTCCGTCCATTTTTTGAATTTTTCTTGCCTAAAAGACCATAAAAGTAATTTATTTTGCCCAAACTAAATATTCTCTATCATATGAATTAGTTTCTGATATAAAATATCGAAAAATTGAGAAAATAGTAAAAAAAAAAAAGAAACGAAAAATGGCTTCCGAAAAGATGACGTCACTGTGACGTCATGATGGCGACCGTCTTGGATTGTTTATATCATTCCGTTATAGAGTTTAACTCAAATATATAGTATGGAAAGTTTCAGCTCTCTACCCAAGATATAACGAAAATAGATGGGGCGTCGAAATTTCTCCATCCTCAGGCGGGGACAACCTCCAACTCACCCAGACCTGGTAGGGTTGAAACAATTCATTTATCGGCTACACATACTATCATTGTCTTATTGGGCCACTTTACATGCTGAGTCTTGAAACTGGACAACTATTCCCAGGTGAGGGACAACCTCATTAATACGACTTAGTTATATTCGCGATAAAACCTGGACAACCACTTCTATCGTCGGACAACGTATCCCCGGATA
>JAVTVY010048626.1:0-24139 GCA_036873755.1 Hanleya hanleyi
AGCCTCCCAAATCCACCGAGCGCTGTCATAAGTCATTAACAATTTTTATTTGTATAAATTATTGAGTCAGGATATTAATAAATTACATACGTTATAATTTACCTGAATATATATATTATAGATCTACATATGATATTATAAATAAATTTATACGATAATCGTTAATAACGATTCAAAACACGGAGTATATTTTAGGTTTTATATCGGTTTTACAAGAAGGGTGTTATTTCGATATATATTTTTATGTAGTATAGATTTATGATATTATTAATAATTTCTCCGAATCTGTACGTTAATCATCCATATATGAGCTCTATATTGTATACTATTAATTTTTACAAATTGCAATTAGCATTACCAAACACTCGACTGATAATTACGGGGTATATCGATTATAACCTCGCTATACAGATAGGAGGCGGTCATGGTACATAATTGTATTGATTTTAGCCCCTGTCAATGCGAAGGAGTGTATAGCGGTAACAGCTGTGATTGAATAAACAGAGATGACGTGGTTTGGTTATAGACAAGTGTTTCAATTATCGCCCTCATAACTCGATTGCAATTAGTATATGATAATATTGGGGGTTCGAATGTTTATATCGCTAGTTGAATGTTTATATCGCTAGTTGAAAGGGTATACCGTGAAATAGATCATTATTTGACAATCGTTTGTCGAAATAATCAAAACCAATAGTAACAATAAAGAGCTGCCACACCTATCTATGGATGGTATATTTATTATCACTGGATACTCGTTGTAACCGACTATCGTCCATATAAAGTCATATCGAAACGACTCTGGACGGGGACTGAAAGAAAGAAGAACACAACTTCGGTTGTTAAAGTTCAAAGTATATATTTATTTATACAAATGAATTTAGTAATGACCGTTACAAAACGAAAATACAACTGAGCTAGCCTAGTACACAAACGCCGATTGCATTTCCATAACCCTGTGAAAGAGCTGAGGGTATATCGATAACGAACGCAACGGTACGCCCTGGTGGCGAAATCAACTAATCAAGAAGTTTGATCGGTTGTCTTGTGTACTCGCGCGGTAAAAGTCTGTTTATTAAGAATTTACGCATCTCAGCGGCAGATTCTTCGGCTTCATCGTTTGATAAGTCATCTTCCTCACGCATCCGTTTCTTAGTCGCCATTACTTTCTGATGAATCGGGTGCTGCCGTAGTTTTCTCCATAACCTTAAATTACGGACGTAAATATTTCGGAACCTTGTCTGTATTCTAGGTAAAAGCTTGTCATATGCCATCTGATGCGCAATTGATTCATCCATTCCGCCTTCTTCGTAAACTTCCGCAAGATCGTTTATATCGGATTCATGATCATCAATCGCTTCATCCGCGAAGAGATCCCACAAACACTCGTCATCCTCGACGTCATCATTGTCACCAGCAGTATCATCATTATCGTCATCATCATCATCATCCGTAACTTCTCCGTCATCATCAGCGTCGTCACCATTACCTTCACCATCATTGTCATCATCATTATCTTCACCATCGGCGTCAGTAGCGTCGGTATCATTTTGATCACCATGGTAACCAAAAGTTTGACCTGGAGTATATGTATTTTTACCATTACTACCGGAACTGGAAAAATCGTAATCCATGGACAATATTTCTGCCCGCATGGTAATACGACCTTCCGCATGGTAATACGACCGTCGTAGGCTCACTCACCGTCATCGTATAGGGTTGCTCTACTCTACTTGTTGGACCTATAGCGAGGCTCGGTGGTGTCTCTTGGTTGTGTTTGCATCGAATGTGTCTGAGCATACTATCGCGACGAGAGAAGATTCTCTGACAGAACGTACACGACATGTTGATCAGTCGACCGATACATATGGACTGATGAGGGACCCGTGTTCATTCCTATATGTACAGTCACCACCACCACCACCGGGATAGGGCTCAAAAGGTCACGAAAGTTCATATAAAGTCCTATATGTACAGACACCACCACCGGGATAGGACTCAAAAGGTCACGAAAGTTCATATAAAGTCCTATATGTACAGACACCACCACCACCGGGATAGGACTCAAAAGGTCACGAAAGTTCATATAAAGTCATATATGTACAGACACCACCACCACCGGGATAGGGCTCAAAAGGTCACGAAAGTTCATATAAAGTCCTATATGTACAGACACCACCATCACCGGGATAGGACTCAAAAGGTCACGAAAGTTCATATAAAGTCCTATATGTACAGACACCACCACCACCGGGATAGGACTCAAAAGGTCACGAAAGTTCATATAAAGTCCTATATGTACAGACACCACCACCACCGGGATAGGACTCAAAAGGTCACGAAAGTTCGTATAAAGTCCTATATGTACAGACACCACCACCACCGGGATAGGACTCAAAAGGTCACGAAAGTTCATATAAAGTCCTATATGTACAGACACCACCACCACCACCACCACCACCACCACCGAGCGACTTGTGACGTCATCTGTCGTGTTGACCACTCGTGGCCCTGGTGACAAAAACTGGAACTAGTGCGAGATAACTCCTGGCTGACCCGACAGTGATCTTTGTTACACCATTATTAATATCCGATATTGTAAAAGGTTATCTTTGAACATATTGACGCATCAGTCCATATGTATCGGTCGACTGATCAACATGTCGTGTACGTGTTCGTTCTGTCAGAGAATCTTCTCTCGTCGCGATAGTATGCTCAGACACATTCGTTGCAAACACAACCAAGAGACACCACCGAGCCTAGCTATAGGTCCAACAAGTAGAGTAGAGCAACCCTATACGATGACGGTGAGTGAGCCTACGACTGTCGTATTACCATGCGGAAGGTCGTATTACCATGCGGGCGGAAATATTGTCCATGGGGACGATATTTCCAGTTCCGGTAGTAATGGTAAAAATACATATACTCCAGGTCAAACTTTTGGTTACCATGGTGATCAAAATGATACCGACGCTACTGACGCCGATGGTGAAGATAATGATGATGACAATGATGGTGAAGGTAATGGTGACGACGCTGATGATGACGGAGAAGTTACGGATGATGATGATGACGATAATGATGATACTGCTGGTGACAATGATGACGTCGAGAATGACGAGTGTTTGTGGGATCTCTTCGCGGATGAAGCGATTGATGATCATGAATCCGATATAAACGATCTTGCGGAAGTTTACGAAGAAGGCGGAATGGATGAACCAATTGCGCATCAGATGGCATATGACAAGCTTTTACCTAGAATACAGACAAGGTTCCGAAATATCTACGTCCGTAATTTAAGGTTATGGAGAAAACTACGGCAGCACCCGATTCATCAGAAAGTAATGGCGACTAAGAAACGGATGCGCGAGGAAGATGACTTATCAAACGATGAAGCCGAAGAATCTGCCGCTGAGATGCGTAAATTCTTAATAAACAGACTTTTACCGCGCGAGTACACAAGACAACCGATCAAACCTCTTGATTAGTTGATTTCGCCACCAGGGCGTACCGTTGCGTTCGTTATCGATATACCCTCAGCTCTTTCACAGGGTTATGGAAATACAATCGGCGTTTGTGTACTAGGCTATCTCAGTTGTATTTTCGTTTTGTAACGGTCATTACTAAATTCATTTGTATAAATAAATATATACTTTGAACTTTAACAACCGAAGTCGTGTTCTTCTTTCTTTCAGCCACCGTCCAGAGTCGTTTCGATATGATTTTATATGGACGATAGTCGGTTACAACGAGTATCCAGTGATAATAAATATACCATCCATAGATAGGTGTGGTAGCTCTTTATTGTTACTATTGGTTTTGATTATTTCGACAAACGATTCTCAAATAATGATCTATTTCACGGTATACCCTTTCAACTAGCGATATAAACATTCAACTAGCGATATAAACATTCGAACCACCAATATTATCATATACTAATTGCAATCGAGTTATGAGGGCGATAATTGAAACACTTGTCTATAACCAAACCACGTCATCTCTGTTTATTCAATCACAGCTGTTACCGCTATACACCCCTTCGCATTGACAGGGGCTAAAATCAATACAATTATGTACCATGACCGCCTCCTATCTGTATAGCGAGGTTAAATAATATATACCGTAATTATCAGTCGAGTGTTTGGTAATGCTAATTGCAATTTGTAAAAATTAATAGTCTACAATATAGAGCTCATATATGGATGATTAACGTACAGATTCGGAGAAATTATTAATAATATCATAAATCTATACTACATAAAAATATATATCGAAATAACACCCTTCTTGTAAAACCGATATAAAACCTAAAATATACTCCGTGTTTTGAATCGTTATTAACGATTATCGTATAAATTCGGAGAATTTATTTATAATATCATATGTAGATCTATAATATATATATTCAGGTAAATTATAACGTATGTAATTTATTAATATCCAGACTCAATAATTTATACAAATAAAAATTGTTAATGACTTATCACAGCGCTCGGTGGATTTGGGAGGCTATGTGCATTTGGGAGGCAATGTGCATTTGGGAGGATGTGCGGGGCCTGTGATACGCATTCCCTACTACTCCTGATGAACAAGCTCAGATGTAGAGGCATCTCAAAAGCACTATGCGGGGAGGTTATAAGGGGGGAGAGCGAGGGAAAAGTCGTCCCTCCTAATAGATTGACTTAGTCTTCTCTTTGCTTTTATCCTCAATATTCTCGGTATTTTTGAGGTTATGGCGCTGAAATTGACCACAGAAAGTTTGGCCAGACTTTACCAGAAAATCTTTTCTTAACCGGAAATGATAAATAAAATAGGGAAATATTAGTTTTATAGAAATAAAATACTTGTATGTCTTAGACAATAAAACAGAGAATAATGGATTGAGAAAAAAACCCTCGCCACATTCTAAGGCCAACTTATGTCCGCCATGTAGTGGGGCGGATAAGTGCCATTTTAGGGGTCAATACTTCAAATGGTGATACAAGCATGAAACTTGGCACAATCATTCTCATCAGGTCATATTTCAAGAAAAGCAATTGAGCCACTTGAAAATTCAAGATGGCCGCCATTTTCAAGATGGCCGCCTTTTTCTTCTGTTAATTTTCACTTTCAATACATAAAATGGTACCGTTATTCGATTTTAAGTTAGGTCAGTTATAATTGACAATTTTCTGAACATGCTGAAACTAACTGCAATCTAAAAAATCCAAAATTCCCATATTAGTAGTAGGAAAAGTTGAAATTTTGTCACATTTTTGCGCGCACAGCGTCATCTGCCCCTGAATATGTGGAGTCAAATGAAGCTGACGTCCCATCCGATGACGTCACTTCCGGGTCAGAGGTCACATCTGAGTCAAAGGTCATTTCCGGGTCAAATGTCACTTCCGGTCACGTGACGGTCCAGCAAGTGTTATCTGCCCCTAAATAAGATCCCAGGTACTTCAGTGTTAATCTCCAGGAAATGTTTGTTCGGGGTAGGAGTAATGGGGTGGTCATTTTTTTTTCTTTTGGATTTTGCTATGGGTTATGGCACCTTGTTTTCTCTGTCTTACCATGTAGAACACCATGGTAGGGTCTCGTGACCACCAGGTGATTTTCTCAAGTTCTCAATGCGCATGCGTCGTGCATAGGCATTTCGGGGTCGACGTTTTGGGTTTGTGATGGACCGATTGGGTCGTGTGAGGTATCAGTTTGAAGTACTCGTGGACTGGGCTGGTGTGGATTGAAAGCATAGGGATATTGTGCACATGCGCAGGCAGTTAATTGTGGGAAAAGGACATTGGAATTGACGTTTTGGGGTAGAGATGGAAGAATATTGGTCCGAATGAGTCGGGTGATGTGTCATGTCGAAGCATTCGTTGGGGAGAATCCGACCGGACGGGTGTGTAGTGGAAGTATCGTCCATCTGCACATGCGCAGTGGGAAAAGGGCATTGGAATGGACGTTTTTGTGTGGAAATGTTCCAATATTGGTCCGAATGGGTCGTGTGAGGTATACTAGTCAAGCACTCGTGGAGTACATTCAGACTGGGAGCGATATGCGCCTGGGCACTTGGGGAGATTCGAAAGGGTAAAGTAGCGCGTTGGGGAGAGGTGGACATGTTCGATCTGGCTACATGGTAGATTTAACTCAGCGTATGTGTGTAGGTGTGTATGGAGGAAGAGCAGTAGGAGGAGGATGTGGAATAGGAGGAGGAATGGGGGTGAGTGAGTGAGTAAGGCGTGCTCAACTCCCGTCTTAACGCATCGACGCACAAACGACGGTGAGTGAGTGAGTGAGTGGTCATATAAGGTCGTTTGTAAACCATTAGACTCCGGCTGTATCCAAACATGAGTGGTATCCCATTGAAGCTCTTATCTGGTAGAGTCAGACTGGTGGTGACACACATATGCATGTGCAATGAGGAGTAGTAGAGAAAGGGGAGTTCCGGAGGTGATATGTCCCAGGCACTTCCAGGTTATATGCATAGCAGTACTTGCAGCGAAAGAAGGGGAATCCCGCACAACGCCTTAACTCCTATCTCAACGCACGTTAATGCTTTATCTCAATGCCTTAACGCCCTAGCATAACATTTTGATGCCATGACGCTGACAGATGAAAGAAAGAAAGATCAACTCGTTCACAAGTTTTCATATAGATTTTCTCCTCAGTGTTACATCATACCCAAGCTGGGGGAGCCGCGTTGGATATTTTTACAACTCAGGTATGTTCTTGTCCAATCAGAAGCCACCATTTGGCGCTGCATCTGTCATATTCGTTCTTACCGCTATACACCCCTTCGCATTGACAGGGGCTAAAATCAATACAATTATGTACCATGACCGCCTCCTATCTGTATAGCGAGGTTATAATCGATATACCCCGTAATTATCAGTCGAGTGTTTGGTAATGCTAATTGCAATTTGTAAAAATTAATAGTATACAATATAGAGCTCATATATGGATGATTAACGTACAGATTCGGAGAAATTATTAATAATATCATAAATCTATACTACATAAAAATATATATCGAAATAACACCCTTCTTGTAAAACCGATATAAAACCTAAAATATACTCCGTGTTTTGAATCGTTATTAACGATTATCGTATAAATTCGGAGAATTTATTTATAATATCATATGTAGATCTATAATATATATATTCAGGTAAATTATAACGTATGTAATTTATTAATATCCAGACTCAATAATTTATACAAATAAAAATTGTTAATGACTTATCACAGCGCTCGGTGGATTTGGGAGGCTATGTGCATTTGGGAGGCAATGTGCATTTGGGAGGATGTGCGGGGCCTGTGATACGCATTCCCTACTACTCCTGATGAACAAGCTCAGATGTAGAGGCATCTCAAAAGCACTATGCGGGGAGGTTATAAGGGGGGAGAGCGATGGAAAAATCGTCCCCCCTAATAGATTGACTTAGTCTTCTCTTTGCTTTTATCCACAATATTCTCGGTATTTTTGAGGTTATGGCGCTGAAATTGACCACAGAAAGTTTGGCCAGACTTTACCAGAAAATCTTTTCTTACCCGGAAATGATAAATAAAATAGGGAAATATTAGTTTTATAGAAATAAAATACTTGTATGTCTTAGACAATAAAACAGAGAATAATGGATTGAAAAAAAAACCCTCGCCACATTCTAAGGCCAACTTATGTCCGCCATGTAGTGGGGCGGATAAGTGCCATTTTAGGGGCCAATACTTTAAATGGTGATACAAGCATGAAACTTGGCACAATCATTCTCATCAGGTCATATTTCAAGAAAAGCAAATGAGCCACTTGAAAATTCAAGATGGCCGCCATTTTCAAGATGGCCGCCTTTTTCTTCTGTTAAGTTTCACTTTCAATACATAAAATGGTACCGTTATTCGATTTTAAGTTAGGTCAGTTATAATTGACAATTTTCTGAACATGCTGAAACTAACTGCAATCTAAAAAATCCAAAATTCCCATATTAGTAGTAGGAAAAGTTGAAATTTTGTCACATTTTTGCGCGCACAGCGTCATCTGCCCCCGAATATGTGGAGTCAAATGAAGCTGACATCCCATCCGATGACGTCACTTCCGGGTCAGAGGTCACATCTGAGTCAAAGGTCATTTCCGGGTCAAATGTCACTTCCGGTCACGTGACGGTCCAGCAAGTGTTATCTGCCCCTAAATAAGATCCCAGGTACTTCAGTGTTAATCTCCAGGAAATGTTTGTTCGGGGTAGGAGTAATGGGGTGGTCATTTTTTTTTCTTTTGGATTTTGCTATGGGTTATGGCACCTTGTTTTCTCTGTCTTACCATGTAGAACACCATGGTAGGGTCTCGTGACCACCAGGTGATTTTCTCAAGTTCTCAATGCGCATGCGTCGTGCATAGGCATTTCGGGGTCGACGTTTTGGGTTTGTGATGGACCGATTGGGTCGTGTGAGGTATCAGTTTGAAGTACTCGTGGACTGGGCTGGTGTGGATTGAAAGCATAGGGATATTGTGCACATGCGCAGGCAGTTAATTGTGGGAAAAGGACATTGGAATTGACGTTTTGGGGTAGAGATGGAAGAATATTGGTCCGAATGAGTCGGGTGATGTGTCATGTCGAAGCATTCGTTGGGGAGAATCCGACCGGACGGGTGTGTAGTGGAAGTATCGTCCATCTGCACATGCGCAGTGGGAAAAGGGCATTGGAATGGACGTTTTTGTGTGGAAATGTTCCAATATTGGTCCGAATGGGTCGTGTGAGGTATACTAGTCAAGCACTCGTGGAGTACATTCAGACTGGGAGCGATATGCGCCTGGGCACTTGGGGAGATTCGAAAGGGTAAAGTAGCGCGTTGGGGAGAGGTGGACATGTTCGATCTGGCTACATGGTAGATTTAACTCAGCGTATGTGTGTAGGTGTGTATGGAGGAAGAGCAGTAGGAGGAGGATGTGGAATAGGAGGAGGAATGGGGGTGAGTGAGTGAGTAAGGCGTGCTCAACTCCCGTCTTAACGCATCGACGCACAAACGACGGTGAGTGAGTGAGTGAGTGGTCATATAAGGTCGTTTGTAAACCATTAGACTCCGGCTGTATCCAAACATGAGTGGTATCCCATTGAAGCTCTTATCTGGTAGAGTCAGACTGGTGGTGACACACATATGCATGTGCAATGAGGAGTAGTAGAGAAAGGGGAGTTCCGGAGGTGATATGTCCCAGGCACTTCCAGGTTATATGCATAGCAGTACTTGCAGCGAAAGAAGGGGAATCCCGCACAACGCCTTAACTCCTATCTCAACGCACGTTAATGCTTTATCTCAATGCCTTAACGCCCTAGCATAACATTTTGATGCCATGACGCTGACAGATGAAAGAAAGAAAGATCAACTCGTTCACAAGTTTTCATATAGATTTTCTCCTCAGTGTTACATCATACCCAAGCTGGGGGAGCCGCGTTGGATATTTTTACAACTCAGGTATGTTCTTGTCCAATCAGAAGCCACCATTTGGCGCTGCATCTGTCATATTCGTTCTTACCGCTATACACCCCTTCGCATTGACAGGGGCTAAAATCAATACAATTATGTACCATGACCGCCTCCTATCTGTATAGCGAGGTTATAATCGATATACCCCGTAATTATCAGTCGAGTGTTTGGTAATGCTAATTGCAATTTGTAAAAATTAATAGTATACAATATAGAGCTCATATATGGATGATTAACGTACAGATTCGGAGAAATTATTAATAATATCATAAATCTATACTACATAAAAATATATATCGAAATAACACCCTTCTTGTAAAACCGATATAAAACCTAAAATATACTCCGTGTTTTGAATCGTTATTAACGATTATCGTATAAATTCGGAGAATTTATTTATAATATCATATGTAGATCTATAATATATATATTCAGGTAAATTATAACGTATGTAATTTATTAATATCCAGACTCAATAATTTATACAAATAAAAATTGTTAATGACTTATCACAGCGCTCGGTGGATTTGGGAGGCTATGTGCATTTGGGAGGCAATGTGCATTTGGGAGGATGTGCGGGGCCTGTGATACGCATTCCCTACTACTCCTGATGAACAAGCTCAGATGTAGAGGCATCTCAAAAGCACTATGCGGGGAGGTTATAAGGGGGGAGAGCGATGGAAAAATCGTCCCCCCTAATAGATTGACTTAGTCTTCTCTTTGCTTTTATCCACAATATTCTCGGTATTTTTGAGGTTATGGCGCTGAAATTGACCACAGAAAGTTTGGCCAGACTTTACCAGAAAATCTTTTCTTACCCGGAAATGATAAATAAAATAGGGAAATATTAGTTTTATAGAAATAAAATACTTGTATGTCTTAGACAATAAAACAGAGAATAATGGATTGAAAAAAAAACCCTCGCCACATTCTAAGGCCAACTTATGTCCGCCATGTAGTGGGGCGGATAAGTGCCATTTTAGGGGCCAATACTTTAAATGGTGATACAAGCATGAAACTTGGCACAATCATTCTCATCAGGTCATATTTCAAGAAAAGCAAATGAGCCACTTGAAAATTCAAGATGGCCGCCATTTTCAAGATGGCCGCCTTTTTCTTCTGTTAAGTTTCACTTTCAATACATAAAATGGTACCGTTATTCGATTTTAAGTTAGGTCAGTTATAATTGACAATTTTCTGAACATGCTGAAACTAACTGCAATCTAAAAAATCCAAAATTCCCATATTAGTAGTAGGAAAAGTTGAAATTTTGTCACATTTTTGCGCGCACAGCGTCATCTGCCCCCGAATATGTGGAGTCAAATGAAGCTGACATCCCATCCGATGACGTCACTTCCGGGTCAGAGGTCACATCTGAGTCAAAGGTCATTTCCGGGTCAAATGTCACTTCCGGTCACGTGACGGTCCAGCAAGTGTTATCTGCCCCTAAATAAGATCCCAGGTACTTCAGTGTTAATCTCCAGGAAATGTTTGTTCGGGGTAGGAGTAATGGGGTGGTCATTTTTTTTTCTTTTGGATTTTGCTATGGGTTATGGCACCTTGTTTTCTCTGTCTTACCATGTAGAACACCATGGTAGGGTCTCGTGACCACCAGGTGATTTTCTCAAGTTCTCAATGCGCATGCGTCGTGCATAGGCATTTCGGGGTCGACGTTTTGGGTTTGTGATGGACCGATTGGGTCGTGTGAGGTATCAGTTTGAAGTACTCGTGGACTGGGCTGGTGTGGATTGAAAGCATAGGGATATTGTGCACATGCGCAGGCAGTTAATTGTGGGAAAAGGACATTGGAATTGACGTTTTGGGGTAGAGATGGAAGAATATTGGTCCGAATGAGTCGGGTGATGTGTCATGTCGAAGCATTCGTTGGGGAGAATCCGACCGGACGGGTGTGTAGTGGAAGTATCGTCCATCTGCACATGCGCAGTGGGAAAAGGGCATTGGAATGGACGTTTTTGTGTGGAAATGTTCCAATATTGGTCCGAATGGGTCGTGTGAGGTATACTAGTCAAGCACTCGTGGAGTACATTCAGACTGGGAGCGATATGCGCCTGGGCACTTGGGGAGATTCGAAAGGGTAAAGTAGCGCGTTGGGGAGAGGTGGACATGTTCGATCTGGCTACATGGTAGATTTAACTCAGCGTATGTGTGTAGGTGTGTATGGAGGAAGAGCAGTAGGAGGAGGATGTGGAATAGGAGGAGGAATGGGGGTGAGTGAGTGAGTAAGGCGTGCTCAACTCCCGTCTTAACGCATCGACGCACAAACGACGGTGAGTGAGTGAGTGAGTGGTCATATAAGGTCGTTTGTAAACCATTAGACTCCGGCTGTATCCAAACATGAGTGGTATCCCATTGAAGCTCTTATCTGGTAGAGTCAGACTGGTGGTGACACACATATGCATGTGCAATGAGGAGTAGTAGAGAAAGGGGAGTTCCGGAGGTGATATGTCCCAGGCACTTCCAGGTTATATGCATAGCAGTACTTGCAGCGAAAGAAGGGGAATCCCGCACAACGCCTTAACTCCTATCTCAACGCACGTTAATGCTTTATCTCAATGCCTTAACGCCCTAGCATAACATTTTGATGCCATGACGCTGACAGATGAAAGAAAGAAAGATCAACTCGTTCACAAGTTTTCATATAGATTTTCTCCTCAGTGTTACATCATACCCAAGCTGGGGGAGCCGCGTTGGATATTTTTACAACTCAGGTATGTTCTTGTCCAATCAGAAGCCACCATTTGGCGCTGCATCTGTCATATTCGTTCTTGCCTGTTAGAGGCTTCTCTTATCCAATCAGAAGTCACCATTTCAGAAAGTTCAGTCTTCGACCATATTCGCTCTGATCCGTTTGTTCTAATCGTCGTAGGGCAGGCCAGGATACTGTAAGGGCAACATGTCCTAGAACAGCTCTTTGCGCATTTTTATCGCATTTTGCAGGGCCTTGGTGGGTGGTAGCCTAATATTTTCTTCCAAGTGACGCGTGTGTGGGGTCGCCTTTCATTTCAAGCGGTAGCAGGATATACTGGTCATAGATCGCCATGGATGTTTTCCTGATGCAGGGACGCATTTGTTATAACTTATCCTGCCCGGCGTCCTCGATCGTTGCAGCGTGAGTATTAATAGCTGCTGTCACAATACAATCCCAGAAGGTAGGTTCTTCCCCACTTCCCTGGGATGTAAGCCCGACTATCTGAGGTCAAAATCTCTATATCAGTAGATATAATCTCAACAGTCTCTGTTTCGGTATCAGTCGGTGGATTCTCAGAATCAGTTGGCATATTCTCAGTATCTGCTTCAGTGGGCTCCTCGGTGTCTTTAATCCCATGTATATTCTTCTGGTTTCTCATTATATCGTAATGTCTGATGAATGTGTGTTTACACTCAGAGCATGTATAACCCACGTTAACGGTTGAACGTCGACTGTGCAGTTTTTTGGATATGCTGGCCAACGTCCAGATTAACTCTTCAACGCCCTGGCGAAATAGCCCGGAAGCTCTGATTGTTCTAGATATTCCATGGAATTGACATTAATTCATTGAAATGCAGTGATGCCCATCAACGGTCGTCGTTACGCCTTAACGCCCTCATTTTAACGCCTTAACGCCAGTCGTTACGCCTTAATAGCTCTAACGCCTTAGAGCATGGGTGGTACACCTGTACCCTATAGCCTGTAGGGCATATGTGACCTTTGACCCGAATGTGACGCAGCTCCACGTGACTCCACCTATTCAGGGGCAGATAACTTTGGGCGCGGCAGAATGTGACAGAAATTTACCTCTTCCTACTACTGTAGTAGGAAACAATCAGTCCGAGTTTACGCTATTAAACTGTGGATGTGGCTTACCGGACTAGTGTTTTACTGAGTTCTGACTAAGTTATATGTCTAGGGAATGGACTGGCTACTTTTCGGGTATTTTTGGTTAGATTATACAATCCCATATGCATGCATGTATTATCAAGCATTCTGGGTCACAATCTGCGAGATAAGTCGTTCACGTGGTTTTAAAGTTGTTATTTGTGGTGCATTCGGCACCCACACAAGCAGATGGCCGCCATATTGGATTTCCAGGTAACTGATGCATGAGAGTGTTCCAGAGGAGTGGCAAAATATTGGATTCAATATGGAAGAACCCCAGTCATAGATTTGCTAGCTTAATCCGGGCCGAAAAAAGACCATAATAATAAAATATGCGTATTTAAATGGTTAATATTGGCGGCCATCTTGAAAATGGCCGCCATCTTGGATTTTCTGATGGCTCAATTAATTTTCTTGAATAAATATCCAATGGGGATATTTATACCAAGTTTCATGCTTGTATCACCATTCGAAGTGTTATACTGGTTATCCGCCCCACTAATGTTAGATTTCCCATGATCTTTTGCACCAAGGATCATGCAAATGGCCTCAATATTTCACTAATGGATTTCCAGAAGCCTCGGATAGTTTCAGCTTTCCCATCAATTTCGTTGCCGATCTACAGTAATACAATGGTGGGGGGAGGGGAAGAGCAGGGGCAAGATGCCCCAAACCACCTTGCATTATTCAGCAGATATTGTGCCTTCGAACTTCAAACATAAAACTTTTTCAGAGATGTAGATGGAAAAAACCATCTATGAATTGATGTGACGAATGATTTCGCGCCGTGAAGTCAACGAGTATGCGTACACGATACATTTAAATGAGGCCACGTGACTCTCTCTCGGGCCCCCAAGTCATCGTCGCACTACTACAATACGTGGTCGGGTGCTTGCAGAGCTAGCGCTGTTGTGGTAGTGCGACGAGGACTTGGGGGACCGGAAAGAGAGTCAAGTTACCTCATTTAAATGTATCGTGTACGCATGCTCGTTGACCTCACGGCGCGAAATCATTCAGGTGAAAAGAGATGGCTGGAAGAAAACGATAGTGTGTGTGGATCAAGTTATGCTGTTAATATCCTCCCGAAGACCCACATAAACGGTGGTGATCGATAGGATATGGATTTGAGAAGACAGTAAGTTAGGAAACTCAGTTGTTTACGCCGTACTTTTAGAGTAATAGTGCCCCTCGCCAGACGAGGGGGACCGGATTTTTACTCGGCGTTTACGTATGACTACGTGCTCCGTCTATGAATTACGACCGTCAGATATCACGTCAATTCATAGATGGTTTTCTCCATCTAGCAAAGATGATAATTTGCAAATACGTCCACACTGATTATTAACCGCCCCTAAAACACACAATGGGATTGTAGAGGAGGGTGTGTGCGTTTGTATATTGTGTAAAATTAGGATTTTTTGTATGAATATAACCTTCAGACAGGAGACTTCTGTGTGACAATGCACTCCAGATTAGTGCGCTGCACGGTGGAGAGGCTACGTCAGCTGGAATGTAGGAGCAGAAATGACGTTGCTCCTGTACATTCCACTTAAAAGACTCAAACAACCATCCCCTGAGCCTCCCACGGTGTTTGCGCTACGCTCCATTTACCCCTGTAGGAATCTGGCCATTTTTGCAGGATTCTTGCAGAAACCAAGAACTGTTCTGTCTAACTGTTTTACTGATCGCAAAACGTATATTTATCTTGAAATACACTCAACAGTTATTCAACGTATTTCACACAGTTTTAAGGCAGCTTTTTGACATGATAACCTAGAACTATATGTTGCGGAAGTATATATCGATGAGTCGCGGCTGATATCAATTCGCTCAGTTAGACGGTCGCCATATTCGCTTATTGTGGCAACAGATGACCTCGGGTCAACTCCGGCACAGTCCGCGAGATACTGACAGCGTTAAATGGATACGATACGTTTGTGCCGTCTGCATAAACTACTAGGAGCGTCCCTGGCTGGATGGTAGATCTATACTCTTTTGGGGCCCCGAAACTATAGTGAGGGTGTTTTGAATACAAAAACTGGCCTTCCGTATTCTGTAAAAGCAACTTATTGTATAAGAATAGTAGAAGACAGTTGAATAGAATTCTTCGGTATAACGCGAAAACTATCACACTATTCGATATATTTTGCTTCCATTTACCTGATATATATAGACCCATACCTGTCTTTCCAGATCCAATAGTTGGTTTCGCAATCCTTGAAGGCGATCTCTTGATTTCTTGGTCTCTTCTCGGCTCTGTTCAACTTCTAGATTTGATCGGACATTTCCGGTGTGGATCTGAGAAATCTGTTAGCAATGAAAAAGTAACAACAACAACAATGATTTTATGTAAACAAAAATCATAAATACAATCATGGTAATCTGTGAAGCTGTGAGTATCGGTGAACAGCGTTACTCTTCGACGACAAGAGTTGCGTTTAGCGACCGGTATGCATACACTCTTACGACAAAGGGTGCTAAGATCTTCGGAATCCGAGACAGCGAAACAATGGCAATGGTTCTAAAGAGGCACCCTTTTTTGCGAGGAAAATCTTAAACAAACCGACATTTCCTCTTTAGCAGACCAGCATAAAGGCATAACAGACATGATTCCATATGGTGACGATTGATCTCAAAAGTTGCGATTCTCTGTTTAGGGTGATGTCCACTCCTAAATTCTGTGCGACGGAACAGGTATCGGCCTGGCTTTTCGGCCATAAATATAGTTTTAAAATCTTCAACAAAACCCCGTAAAAGTATATATCTTCTGAATGGGCATACTCGAGGCCATTATTTCAAGAGACACGTAAACTATGGAAATTGAACAGAAAAGACGCGCAATCCTCCTTCAACCTCCTCTTAACTTTTCTGAAAACCTCCATAAAATGTATGAAAATGTGTCATATTCGACCCATTTTCCAGAGAAAACAAACGAAATGATTTTCTTGGAAGACATGAGAAAAGTTCACGGTTGACTCTGTAGTGGCGCACAGGCGCGATCAATTGTTGTATGGCCGTTTGGAGGAATGGTTACACTGGAAAAAAAATTGAGGAATAGTCCCCGACTATTACACCAGCGGAATATTCCTTAAAATTCAACAAGGAATATTCCGTAGCATGTTAAGGGAATTCCTTAACATGGTAAGGAATATTCCTTAGTTATGTTGAGGAATAATCCGCTGGTGTAATAGTCGGGGAATATTCCTTAAATTTTTAAGAATTTTTTTTTTCTGTGTACGTTCAACAGGATGGTGATATAGATATTAGTTAGCACGAAGGGAACATGAATTATCTTGCTGTCAAAATCTGGCAATCTTCCTTATCATGAAATAGGGACGGGCCACGTTGTGCGCAACCGAGGCAAGTGTGGAGTGCACCCGCAGGAAAAACAATTGGTGTCCCCAATGGGTTATATACCTTGGAGGTGTAGTTAGTCTCCATCTCAGTCTTGATGGAATCCATTTTGCTGTCGTACTCTGCCTGCAGATCCCGGATTGCAACAGCCAGTTCACTCTTCCAGTATTCCCGATTCTCGGCAGTTGAGTCCTTGTAAGCAAGAGCTCCCAACTCCTTCAGTTCCTATGCGTGTAAAATGATGCCTTCTAATTCTTACACATTTTATTCACGATCCATCCATTGACAAATGTTTACGGTCGAGACTGACAGACCTGCCTAGATTCTGATGTTAGAGGATTAACACTATTATGGGGCAAAATTATTGAACATAACATGTTGGAATATTGCCCTGCTACAACGTAAAAGAGCCAGTAAGGAAATTCTGTTGGCGAATGTCCAATATGTACCGTACTTATACCCTAACCCATTGCACACAATGTTTCATGTATGACTATGAATGTTTAAATCCCACCGGTCCTCAGTCCTCCTCTCGCTATAGCCCAATTCAGAAAGGGTTTTATCTCCCTTCTTCCACATAGGGCGTGTTGGTGCAGAGAACTTCCGGGAAGTACCAACGGCACTCACAATTATTTTTAGATATTCAATATTCGATTTTCCCGAGAAAATTATCTTTGTGATGTACACGTATGCAGGATCCATCGGTTCAAGTAAAAAAACTAAAAACAGTAGTTTCTTAAACAGATCTTCTGGAATGATTTATCAATATATTATTCAAAATAATTGCGGGTGCCTTTGGTAAAAGGGAACCCGAGGCGACTACTTCCCGGAAGCAGCTTTCGTACCTCTAACGTCAGAGGGCGACAGTTATTCAAGGGGAGATCACACACTTTTCGGAAAGGGCTATATACTATCATGACCATTACCATATGTGGTCACAATTGTTGATATTATTCGGGGAGCAGGGGTCTCACAGAATACATTGCATTGAACAGGATCCGGTCAAGTTCACAAGACGAGAAACATGTAAATACTATTGTTGTTGCTTCGATACATATCTCCACTTAAAATATATTCCGTGAAGTATGCGAACACATTAAAAAAGTAACGAACGCCGACTTCACGGGAAAGGACGCGACTGCGAGAATGTTGAAAATTGGGGTCTTCATAATCCCTGAACCGGAACCTGTCCAACGAGAGCGGAACGAGATTTGCAACGTCTGCTCGGTGAATGTATTTGTTTCGTTCCCAATCGATTTCAGGAAGCTACAAATCTCCCCTTCCCCAAGTACATGAGTCATGAATCTACCAGGAATCTACCTCGAGTGAGCGATTGAATGAATGAGTGAGTGAGTGAGTGAGTAGGATTTTGTCGCTTCCAACATTTTTTCAGTCATATCATGACGACCCAGTAACATTATCCTGGCTACGGACCAACCAATCCTTGATTCATCTTCATTCAAGCAAGGAAAATACGATTTCCATTTTTTAAGTCGCTAGTATGACTCGATCCGGGATCGAACGTGGAACCCGCCGCTTGTGAGGCGATCGCTCTACCACAGGGCCACCGCAATGCGGTGAGTCTACCCCGATTAGGTGACGCGACTTAGGCGTATAGTGTGAGAGGCGGTCATTTTTTCCAATTTTAAGGTTTCCCCTGGCACCAAAAATATCATAATATGTTTGTAACATAGTTTCATCAAGTTCTCACCTCAGCATTGCGACTTTTTGTCTGGCTCCACTTAATCCACTAAAGCCGAACTTTCGTTTTGCTATCTACTCTTAAAAATCAACTAATCCTACCATACATGACTCACTATACTTAATTTGAATTATATTGTTTTACTCTCAAAGTCATAAGAAAGCTTTAGGTCATGTTTCTACCACCACCATGTTAGGAGCTTTCATGATATTAATGACTGGTGGCGAACATATTGTATTTTCACGATACACGTCTGATATGTTGCACATATTTCTGGATATAAAACAGTTGAGAGACCTTCTGTTGCAATTAGTGACGGGTTCGTCATTAATTTTCGTAGAATCACTTGACTACAGTCGCATTTTGCTGCATAAAAAAAAATGCCAAACTGACACTGTATTGCCCCTCCTGGAATTGTGTTGTCCTTTATTATAATAAAAAGGACAACAAAATTCGAGGGGAAACCAAAATTTATCGAAGTTTCTCGCCAACATAATTTCAAAGATTGTCGTGTGGCGCTTCGCTGGATACTTAAGCCGTCTGCTCATGTATTTCGTGATATATGTACACGAAGGCATACAAATCCACAAAAAAGAATGTTCTGTTTTTAATAGGTTTTTTCCCGCATTTTTATTACTTTTCAGTTTATAGTTTCTAGTTTATCGCAGAATTTCTTTCAGATTTCTGTCATTCCCAGTAACGTCGCAATTTCTTCCTTCTTTTTGTCACCGAAAACCAAACAAAATTCCTGGAAACCTTTACACCCCGGTTGACACGTTCACACGGCGGTGAAAAAGTTTCAAGAATATAGCTTGGTTTTCGGCGAAAAAAGGATGAATAAATTGTGACGAGGTTACTAGGAATGCTGGAAAATAGGTGAAAAGATAGAGAAATCCCCCGAAAATCAGAAAAATTAACGAGAAGTCGATGTCCCCTATAGGTCACCGCGGTTAAGTGACATTCGTCAGATATTTAGGAACCAATGACGCAGCGCTTGAGAAAAGATGGATTTCGTCACCTGATCGTGAACGGATTTCAAGAAATCCAGTTCTTCTTCCAGACTCCGGATCCTGTTCTCGGCGTGGATTCTCTCCAGTTGTTCAGTGTCAACCAACTGCGAGAAACAGTGAGGTAGAAAAGTATTAAAAGATACATCCAAGCAAAAAATAAGTCCAGATCCTGGACACAAA
Source organism: Hanleya hanleyi (assembly GCA_036873755.1). Classification (NCBI taxonomy): domain Eukaryota; kingdom Metazoa; phylum Mollusca; class Polyplacophora; order Lepidopleurida; family Hanleyidae; genus Hanleya; species Hanleya hanleyi. The sequence goes on from JAVTVY010048626.1 coordinate 19,583, forward strand.
ACTCTTGCTTAGCACTAGTTCATGTGTATGGGAGGTAGGTAGAAGTGACGTTTTGTAACACACACAAGTCACCTCGTCTCGAATGAGAGAGCCATCTCATTGTATTCTAGAAATAATGAAACTATAACAGAAAGATGATATCGGAGTAAATCGGGTGGAATAACTAACTGGATGCGAGCAAACCCAGAATTCTATAACGTTATTGCTCATAACAATGCCAAATTATCACAAAGAGAGCAATCAATTAATTTCCTCACTTTAGCAATTACTTTATAGTTCAAGGTGATTATCAAAGAAATAAGAACAATGAACATGTATCAGGCTTATATATCATTTGCGTACACTTCGCCATCCATAAGATGGCTTGCGAATCGTGTGTCTCCATTATCGCGGAGCGATATCCGGTACTTTGCCGTATTCTGTTCGGCCTTTATCCGGCGGAGAACAGACTCGAGAAATCTGATAAATTACAGGTTTTCATACCACTTCTGAAACAGATATTGCCTGGGCTTACAAAATATATAGGTATGAATAACTTTCGTATCATCCAAGAGGTGTGGTAGATCTGTAATTTTGAACAAGTAGGACATCAGATCATGACTCGAAAATGGCGGGTTACGTTGGGGTTACGTCGGTAGACTTTAGCTGATTGGCTGACGAAGTCACGTGGTATTGATTTATGAAAATTCGCTCTTGCAGTTGCCGTAAGTAGGCTGTAAATGGATACACACGATCCCAGGATCAGTCTTACCGCGTACAGATGACCCAAATGGTTACAGGTGGGCTTAAATATGTTCAGGTTTTAAACACATGTGCGTTTGTTTGAAGCCTAAACCTATTGATGCTGATATGTTTTGTTATGTGTGTACAACATGTTAAAGCCTAAACATGTGCTCATATACTATACCTCATTTTTGCTTTCCGAAAAGTGTTCAAATCCTGAACATATAATTTGCAGTGTAACGCATAAGAAGTGGCAATAGTGACAAAATCACAATAAATTACAATCGGAAATAAACCCAAATTATATTCCACCATACAGAGAGATAACTGTATCTAAATAGTTCGACATGGCTTCATTCTTACTGCTCTGAGTTTGGTAATTTCCTCCGCTTGCTCGCCGACTTTCTTTTTGAGTCGGCCGTTTTCTTCTTCCAAAAATCCGACACGTCTGCGTAGTAAACCGACTTCCGACTCATACTCCGAAATCTGGGTATGTTCCCTCTGTAACGCCTTACTCAATTCCTCGTAATTCTTTTTCAGTGTTGTATAGCTGAAATGAATAATACGATTGAATGTTAAATGTTCGAAAATAAAAAAATAAAAACAGAATATATTTTATATTCTACATAAGAACATCCTTTGACACAACGTTGTATTACCGTTATTCGATGACATTTTCAGACAATGTGCCTACTGGGGCATGCAAGGCATACCGGATAGATTACTTTTAGGCATTTGCAAGAGTTTTATGAGATTTGTCAGAGTGGACGTATTGTTTGGCTTTGGCTCTTGTAAATTTCGATGTGAGCCGATATCGAATCAAATCGACCAGTTAAGTTATCAGGCGCCATTTTTATTAATAACCTCTGGTAGACGCTCAGTAAGGGGGATAACTCCTTAGCTTGCATGCATCCCAGGGTGAGGACCAAGAACAATCCGTATAGCTCTATTACAGATATTTCTAATACATGTACAGGCATTGGGTCGATGAGCCCAAACTGGAGAATCGACCCCGGACTAAAGAACAAGAGTCGAAGTGAGGTAAACAACTGTATAATATGATAATATCTTGCATGTATTCACGGGGGTGCATGTGTATGGAAATCTTTTCCCAAGAATACCCGCTGCTCTAACAGTTGATTTAAGATGATCTCTAAAATTCTAAAAGGTTTTGGTCGATTGTGACTCCAAGGTAGTCAGTGCTGGCGGTCTGATATGTAGTTTGTGTTATGAATTGTTAGGGAGTTCTTTCAATTCCTTCGAGGTAGTCGAGTTGAATTTATCCAGATTGGATGGTCATTGTAACATCCCAGAAAGATCTGGATAGACTTTCAAATCTGGATTCACTTTGGCCTTTCTAAGTCCTCTATATGACACTCTCGCAAAGGAAACACAATGACATGAGATTTCAGATCGCCCATCGAGCAATTAATAGAGCCTCTATGTAACCTACTATAAAATCTCCTGTTAAATATTTGGGTGACAAATTTTTAAGTCGGGCATCTTTTAGTCCGAAATTCCCAATATTTTGTGAGTGTCCCCAGTGTAGTTTTCCACTGAAAGAAGCGAAATATATATTATCGTATCATGAATCAGGAGCGATAAAAAAGCGAAAACTTACTCGTTCTTTGTATCAGAGAAATCCTCCTGGAGTGATTGGAACTGGATTTCTAGTTGCGCTTTCTGCCGCAAGGCGTCGTCTACTTCACCACGTGATTCGGCTAACTCCGTCTGGTAGCGATGTTTGATTTCCCGCGTTTCTTTGCCCCAGCCTCCGCGAAGCGTTAGTAGTATACAGCGGGCAAGATAAGTCAGTGTAAACCCGGATGTAGAGGTCATAGAGGTCAATGATGAATATTGACCAATCAAATGCGTGGATGTAGTTAGACTGCGCATGTGCAGAATTGGTGGTGACGTCATAAGTGTGGATGTGCGCGTGAGGGACAGTGGGAGGTGGGACAAGATGGCGGCCTGTTTTAGTGTAGTGTGGGAGGTGGGACAAGATGGCGGCCGGTTTTAGTGTCGTGTGGGAGGTGGGACAAGATGGCGGCCTGTTTTAGTGTCGTGTGGGAGGTGGGACAAGATTGCGGTTGGTTTTAGCGTGTTGTGTGGGAGGTGGGACAAGATGGCGGGCCGTATTTGTGTGTTTTTGTGTGTTGTGTGGGAGGTGGGACAAGATGGCGGCCGGTTTTAGTGTCGTGTGGGGGGTGGGACAAGATGGCGGCGAGTTTTAGTGTCGTGTGGGAGGTGGGACAAGATGGCGGCCTGTTTTAGTGTCGTGTGGGAGGTGGGACAAGATGGCGGTCCGTTTTAGTGTGTTGTGTGGGAGGTGGGACAAGATGGCGGCCCGTATTTGTGTGTCGTGTGGGAGGTGGGACAAGATGGCGGCCCGTATTTGTGTGTTGTGTGGGAGGTGGGACAAGATGGCGGCCTGTTTTAGTGTGTTGTGTGGGAGGTGGGATAAGATGGCGGCCGGTTTTAGTGTGTGGGAGGTGGACGGCATGTTCGGGCAAAAAAAAAGTTCCGGCAAAAAAAAATAAAAAAAATGTATTCATGCGCGGTGATGCGGTTTGGCCGTGGTTTTGGCGGTGATTCGGTCTCGGGAAAAAGCTTCCGCGGAGAAAAAGTAGTCCCTAGATAAAATGGTCCGATGGGGTCAGTGAGGTATCAAAGTGAAGCTTAGGTGAAGGAGCATCTAATGGGCTGGGTGTGGGGTTGAAATATCGTCATTCTGCGCATGCGCGGCGGCCGAAGGGTATGAAAATAGCCTTTTTGAAGCTAGGGGAGCCCCTAAGGGTCCGATGGGGTCGAGTGAGGTATCAAATTGAAGGTTAGGTGAAGGGGCATCTGATGGGCTGGGCGCGGGGTTGAACTATCTGCATTCTGCGCATGCGCGGAGGCCAAAGGGTATGAAAATAGCCTTTTTGGAGCTAGGAGATTGACTACTGGTCCAGTGGGGTCGAGTGAGGTATCGATGTGAAGCATTCGTGAAGGGGCATCTGATGGGCTGGGTGTGGGGTTGAAATATCGGCATTCTGCGCATGCGCGGTGGCCCAAGGGTATGGAAATAGCGGTTTTGGAGCTAGGGAGTCCCTAATGGGCCAATGGAGTCGTATGAGGTATCAAAGTGAAGCATTCGTGAAGGGGCATCTGATGGACTGGGCGTGGGGTTGAAATATCGGCATTTTGCGCATGCGTGGTGACCCAAGGGTATGGAAATAGACGTTTTGGAGCTAGGGGAGCCCCTAATGGTCCAATGGGGTCGAGTGAGGTATCAAAGTGAAGCATTCGTGAAGGGGCATCTGATGGGCTGGACATAGCCGAACTTGATCGGCACCCTTGCGCATGCGAGGCCTCCTAAGGGTGGCGAAAATAGCCGTGTTGGGAGCTTTGGGGAGCCCCACGGAACTAATGGGGTCATGAGTGAGGTATCAAAGTGAAGCTTATGTGAAGGGGCATCTGATGGGCTGGGTGTGGGGTTGAAATAGCGGCATTCTGCGCATGCGCGGTGGCCCAAGGGTATGAAAATAGCCGTGTTGGCATGTAGGGGAGCCCCTAATGATGCAATGGGGTCGAGTGAGGTATCCAAGTGAAGCCTAGGTGAAGGGGCATCTGATGGGTTGGGCGTGCGGTAGGAATATCATTCTGCGCATGCGCAGATGCAATGCGGAGCTCTCGTCCAATCAGAAGCGAGTATTTCAAATCCGCCACGGAGCTCTCGTCCAATCAGAAGCGAGTATTTGACCCGGTGCATTATGGGACATATCCAAGATGGCGGCACGTATGTTCAAGATGGCGGCACATCCGGTGTCGAAAACTGGCCATTTTTGTCGG
>JAVTVY010048627.1:0-22620 GCA_036873755.1 Hanleya hanleyi
ATAATGACACTTTTCACTATTCAAATTGAGGCTTGTGACAGTCTCTGATATCCGATTAGAATAACTAATTAAGTTTCTGCATGTGTGTTATCATGCGCAAACTAAATACCTTGACACTCTTTTTCGATGCAGCAAGTCAATACCAAGACATGGTTTGCTCCTTCTATATAAATGATTTACTATTTCATTCTTAGGAGATATCATCTCATCTGACATGTTCGGCCAAGCCTTTTCGAAGGTTGCTAATTTTATTAATTTCTTTTTTTTTAAATCAAATTCTGCAAATTAGAAACATTTCTTGTCAGTTACTATGGATATCTCCCTATACTCAACTGGTGAATATGTTTGTCACTAAGTCATTCCGAAGATGACTTAAGTGCGAAATTTCCGGGTTAGTTCATTAAACACGATCTGTTTGTATGAGAATGAAAGGTCAAGAGATTGCTTTTATGGTCAGTATCTGCTAATATATGACCGAATTCCATTCGTAAAACTGATTGACAAAGTAACGTGAATTGTGAAGTGTATAACCAGTAAATTCTAGCATAAATGGGCTCTGACTTGAGAGAATGATGTCAAATGCAATATGATTCTTTTCATTGTCTACTGATACACATAAGCATTAAATTTTCGGTAGTGATTAATGCTAATCTAAAGGGATTCTGAGTACCGAAGAAGACGGGAACAGCAATACCAACGAAACAAGGGCCTGGCTTCCGAGAATGAGGATAGAGAGGTTGTGTTCCGAAAGAGAATCATTCAAATTAGCTATGTGCCAAATTTCATGCTTGTAACCGAAAGTGCACAATATACATGTAACTGCACAATTATGCTGTATTTTTCGCGCACAGTGTTGTCTGACTCTTTAAATACTAAATAGTCATTCCTGTATTATAAAATCAGTTGCGAAAAAGTCAGTTTTGAGTTATATCAATGAGTCGGTATAGCTAAGACAGGAAGTGCAACTCCAGGGATTGGAGGTTCATTGTTTCGATTCCCACAGAGAATTAATTTATTCTTCATTTCAGAACATATTTCCATATATGCGAATTGCTTGGGGGTAAAGTTAAACATCATACCAACTTGTCATTTCTATAAGTTAAACATCTTTATTCGGCGAAAGTTGGTGAGTCGTTCCCCTTACTTTTGAAACGTAATTGTTGCGTTTGTTTCTATGATGCATGATCTATAATTTGATACCAAGTATTATTCAATGTTAGTCACAATGCCAATGCGTTACTTGACTACTTCTTCACCAATTTGTGAATTATCTAGATTGGATAGATAAAATGATTGCTAGAAGTAGTGAACTTATTTGTTCTACTTACTAAGACAGTCGCCTGCCCTCAGTGTTTTTTTTTGGTGGATGGAGGGTTGTCTGGTTCCATGCTGCTTCAAAGATTTCTTCTTTGAAGTAGCAGGAATGCAACTTGGCTGGGTGGTACTTAGTTGGTTCGTCGCGATATAGCTGAATATTGTTGAAAGCGACGTTAAATTCTATCACTCACTCACTCACTCCTACTGACGGACATGTACAACCGCTATATGGGTCATCAAGTATTCTAAGGCTCTTCAGCCTCAGAGATAATATCATATACGATCGGTATAACCCCATTCAAAATCAAAAGTGCTTCGAACAGTGCATTCACAAGTCCGTTTTACTCAAACGCACCAAACAACATCACTTCCAAAAATAGACGTGAATGCAGACAAAATGACATACGCATATGTACATTTTATTTGAATACATGTATAGCATGACTGCTCATATGCCCCCATGTAGTTGACCTGAGAAATAAAGATTACTAGATCAACCATATTAGATATTGACAAATGAATAATTCATTACTCACCTCTCGTATTTAACACTATTGTGTGTAAACGCTAGCTAATCTGCAGACGGGATGGCCTGACCTCTAGTTTAAACTACAACCCCCCGCGAGTTATAAAATATATGATTCTTGCTACCCCAGGACAGAAAATCAACATGAAACTGTTGCAGTAAATTTTCTGAAGCTGGAGGTGTACAGTGAGATCTGAAATTACCCCCAATTTCTTGAAAATTTTTACATTTCTGACGATTGCCCAGGCCGCCAGTATGCGGCAAGTAAATATGCAGTCATATTAAAGTTACCTGGATTTATTGCACAACTCATTCTGCAGCTTTTAAAAGTCTCATTCAAAAGAGCTACACAATAGGGAAATTGATATTTGACAGTCAAATGAATAGCTGAACTACAATTACTAACTCTGTGGATAACTGATGCAATTGTTCTTTAGAGATATATAGTAAAACGGTTACAGACGAACTATTCATTAAGAAGATATGCTGAACTTATTACCGATGTTCTGCCCTCCCATATTTTTTAACAGAGAATAGTTTGTTCAGTTTTTATTTTTAAACGAATCTCAGTTACATATGATAAAAATATGATAACAATGTTCACTGATAAACGACACAGTTCAGGCAGATTGGATCAGTATTGAAAAAAAATATTGCTTTTTGTACTTGATATTTTAATATGGCCCCAGACGACCATACAGAGTTGGAAAACTATCATTTGTCTCTCTAATATATAACTTCTTTTTCAACTGCTGAGTAATAACTGAGGCAGTTTAGACAGCCCAAATAATTATTAAGAAATATGTAGCAGCTCGTTTAAACATAACTCCCTTTTCAAGACGGAGTAGATTTGTTCAAGTAAAATTTGAAAACAATCCCCAATTACATCATACGGTTGAACGTTAAAGGTTATACAAAATGGTCTCAAAATCTGCTACTTTTTTGTGCTAAATTGTTGCAGAGGTGATTATATAGACTTGTTTTACATTTTTGTATGTTTTCAAACTGCCCAAAGTTGGAAATAGCAGCAGTAAAGTGCGACAATTTCACGCCCCTTTCAAAACGGCGAAAGCTGTGACCGCTTGACCTGTGACGTCACAACCTGATTACGATCTCGCTCAAATGCCTGTTGGGACGTCAACATGTCAGCGACATCACGTTAGAACTCCCACAGTTGGGTGAATCTTTCGTAACAACGCCCGACGTCATGGACTGTGACGTTTACGGCGCAATCGTAATCAGGTTGTGACGTCATGCACCAGAGGTCATGGCTCCAATACGTTTTCTCCCACATGTGTGCTATTCGTGTCCTAAAACCCACTTCGACGACATTATTCAAGAAAGAAATACTAATTTGTTGTTTGGGACACTACTGGGTATGTTTTGATGCAAAGTAGTATAGAGTCATTTGGTATAACCTTTAAAACAAAAGTACTAACTGAAAAACACTGCTAAGTAATGTTGAGAATTATATTACGATATAAAGACATATTTGAATCAATAATGAGAAGGATATAGCAACACACTTACACATACCCCCATTTTGAAAAGGAGCATATTTTTCAAGTTGGAAACGGCCCCCAAGTATGTCATACTAGGTTGAGATACGAAAATGTATCGTGGTTGTATATGGCAATGGCATAAATGCTGAATAAAATATAATGAATTTCAGACAGATAGGGTCATTATTAAGAAAGATATGGCAGTTCAATCACACATGCAATTTTTTTAAGAGGCAATATATTTTTCTGATAAAATTTCATTTAATTACCACCTTCAAATACACCATATGATTGGGATACAACCATGATATTAGGTACTAAAAAACTTCGCGATGTAAAACGGAGCAAAATTTCACCACGTTTACATAGATTGGTTCAAAAAATAAGTGAAATATAACGATACAAATTCACCTAACCCCTGTTTTAAACGGGAGCATTTTTTTCAGTTGACATTTGGATACGGTCCCTAAGTGACGTTACAAGGACGGAATACAGGAACAAATCTTGATAACATATAACTCTGATACTATTAATGTTCAATATATGATACGGTTTAGGCAGATTACACCAATAAAAAAAAGCTACGGCCATTAAAATACACCTACCCTCATTTTCGGCACTGGATGTCTGTAGTGGGACATATCGTCCGCTACAAAAAAAAATGCACCCCTTTGAAATTCTACATCCTCCCTGAGTAATAGCCCCTATAGCCATAGAAAGTCATGGAAAAGATGGAAATTATCTTGCCGATGGGGTGAACAATTTCACCAAACCCCGATCAGAAATTGCATGGATGATTCCTTTGTCTTTGTACCCCTTCAGGCGCACAAGGCCGCCCAGAAAAATAAAATGGGAGAACCATGAATTTTTCGAGAGGAGTGGTCGTTTCCTACACTCTCAGCTAAAGAGGTGCAAAAGGGGTGTAAAAACAGCCAAAACACCCCCAAGGTGTAAATTGACACCTATACGGGGTGTAAATGGGGTGTTAAAGGGGTGTTTTGGGATCCATCAGCAAAATATGCCAGCATTTGACACCCCTGGAGTGTTAAAAACGCGGAAGGATGTCAAAAGGGTGTAACACTTGGTTCAATAAAAATATTAGACTATTTTGAGAAAAACTCTTGCAAATCATCCCTGACGATGTCATTTTTTTATATTTGCATCGTGGATGCAACATGTCGGTAGTGAGAACGGCTGTCAATGAATCTTCGATCTAACTAATGAACACAACAAAAATGTTCACACACCCAAATGTCACTGGGATGTGTGAGTAATGAAAGATTTGAAATCAGCTCGGGTCAGTATAAATGCACAACCCCAAACTAATGTCACGATGTTAATTGTTAAATATCACGAAGATGTATTCAGATTATATGGTATTTAGAATGGTGTTAGTAGTTACAATCGTATAAGATCATAATCATTCATAACTTCATCCACGCATTTGTCACCCCCTTAATAACTCATTGATGTCCCCCTCCACCTTAATAAATTTTGTTCATCATTCGGACTCTACTCGCGTCGTAAGTGTAGCCGCGTTATTTAAGACGCGTGCGGTAGCGCTCGCGAGTTATGCTAATGTAGACACTTGGTCTCTCGAGTTACGCTGTTATGTGCGTGACTGACGACTACCGGACTGTGGTATGTTGTAATTGTATTTAAATATTGAAATAGTGGTTTAGTGATATTCTAAACTGTGGTCGGTGTCCGCGAGATGTATTATAATGTTAGTTGCGACTACCGTTAGACTGTTGCGTAACCTCTGTAATAAATACCGGTACCTGGAAGGACTCGACGCATTGACGTCTATCCGCTCGGCCAATCTTCACGATTGTCTGTTTATCCTTCCAGGTAAGGTTGAAGCCTTTTTCTCGGTTTCACACTTTGAATTGTTCGACTAAGAGTAAATTGGACTTAAAATATGATGAATATGTGGTTAGCGTAATAGCCGTAAATATTATTGTTTTATATGGCATTGACGTCTATCCGCTCGGCCAATCTTCACGATTGTCTGTTTATCCTTCCAGAATAACTGAGGTCTTCACGGCCTACGTGTAAACAGTCGGAGCGATGTGTGTAATGCCAATACCAGGATACGAGACCGATTAAATTGTGATTATTACTGAAGAATATTCAAACTGTCTTTGCCTTTTTGTTTGCCGGCCCACCGACTTCATAACTAGTCCGTGACATTTGGCGCCCAACGTGGGGCGGCGTCAAAAGTTCAGCGTATAACCAATAGGACGACATCAGAGTTCGTCTTGTGCTGGGAGTCGCCGAAAATTGATGTGTGATTCATTGTGATCTGCGGAGTCTGTATCCTATCTGTGCTGTGCTACTGTGTTTATCTCTGCCGAGCCAGAATTGCTTTGTGTTTGTCTGATGGAAATTATGTGTGTGTGTGTGTGTGTCGATCCGTGTGCATCTCCTATATATTCTTCCAGCTGCTGTTCAGAATATCCAGGCCGTGTATATTGCGTAATCTGTGTGAAGGTGTGTACTTTGGGGCCCATCGCGTTACGTAACGGTGAAATCTATCTGTGCGCGTGTTCATAGCGAACAATAGAGAATTCATTCCGCTTGGAGCTCGCGTGTTGGAGTTGAACTGTGGTTGAATATTAGACGGTGCAAAATTGAATGTAATTGTGGTTGAACACTGGACGGTGAAAAGTTAAATATATATGTGGTATTAGCAGGTCCTATTATTGTTTGTATTGTTGCGTTCTGTATACGGCATCCCCCCCCCCCCCTCTCTCTCGTAAAAACAAAACAAACAAAAAACAAAAAAAATGACTTATTTCCCTTCTGAACATTGTCGGTACAAAATGCAACATATTTGAACAGAAATGTTGATGAAAATGTATTCGTGTAATTAGTACATTGCTCTGATTAGATTTGCGGTTCACCTTTTGTGTGATTAAAGTTGAATAAAAAGAAAACCACTGGAAAGGTGAAGAGTATATATTGCATTACATTAGGTCAATATTGTATGTATACATGTTCTAGCTATTGACGACAGTACATGTAATTCTATGGTAGGTAAGTGGTGACAAACTATCGGACTTGACTACTTGTGACTGTTTAATTTCCGTCCGCATTCGTGGGTTTCCGTTCGCGATCGGATTCGCTCGGTTATCGCAGGTTACAGTAACTCGCTGTACGGGTTTTTGCGGCATATTGTCTCACCATAACCCTCATCACTCATACAATCGTTCCTCTGTACATTTCGCCATACATCACATTAGTAATAGTTTGAACCATCCATTTGTTAGATATATTGTAATTAAATAGCAGATTTACTGTGGAAAATTGCTCTATAATTGAGTGGAAGCGTATGACAAGATGGCAATTGATAAAGATAAAATTTGGGGGAGTTCTGATGAACTTGAGGAGCTGGAAACAAGGGAACAAATTTCCGAACTTGAGGAAAAGAGAATGGTCGATTATTTAGCTAAATCGGGCAAGTATAATATAACCTCTGCTGTTGGTTTCGGAAGTCCTCGCAAACCAGGTCCCTATGTCCCGCACCAAGGTTCACAAAACTATGGTGTGCAAGTCCCCAAAATATCTTTCTTTTCAGGATCAGAGCCAGTTCCCAAATCCGAATGTTCGTTTGACCTCTGGAAGTTTGAGGTCAACTGTTTGCAGAAGGACGGATTATATCCACAATCTGTCTTGTTGCAAGCAGTGAGAAAGTCTCTTAGAGGTGAGGCGTGTGGGGCATGTTTCCATTTGGGAGAAGGAGCTACCATTGACTCAATATTGGAGAAATTTTAAATTACTTTCGGCACTGTTGTAACAAGTGAGTCTCTTTTACAGTCCTTCTACGTTGAGCAGCAGAGGCCGAATGAATCCGTATCAATGTGGAGCTGTAGATTGGAGGATTTACTTCAACAGGCAAAACGTAAAGGTCCATTAGGAGAAAGGCAATCTCAACGTATGTTATGTAACAAATTCTGGACCGGCTTGAGCAATGAGGCACTCAAGTCCGCAACCAGACATAAGTTCGACACAGCGTTGTCGTTTGATGATTTACTGCGCGAAGTTAGAGTTGTTGAAAAAGAACTTGCTGACTGCGAAAAGGTTAAGGGGTGTAAAACTAAGAAAGCACAACAGCAAGTTCAAACCAACGTCACCAGTGACGTAGGGGTACAATCTCAATTAAAAGAAATTGCTGAGCGCTCGAAACGGTTGGAAACTAAACAAGAGTCCACTCCTCCCTCTGATCAGATGACCTTAGTTATGGAACGACTAACTGCGATCGGAGAGAAAGTTAGTTCCGGTTGGGGCTATCGTATTTCCGGTGGCGGTCGTGGACGAGGAGTCTTTAAACTGCTAAAGACCCCTGCCGATGGGCGATGTGGGGGTCGAGGTAACGAAAGCCCGGATGTGTTGGGTAAACTAGTTGGTAAAGCCAATGAGTCTAACATCATAGTAGACGGCAACCTATGTCCCTGCTTGATTGATACTGGTTCTATGATAACAACCATATCCCATAAATATTACATAGATCAATTGTCCTCTACCCCATTGTATTCGATTAAGGACTTCGATCTGGATGTCTGTGGAGCTGGTGGCAATAGCCTTCCATTCTTTGGTTACATAGAGGTTGAGCTTAAGGTACCTGGTGGTAAGAAACAAATGACTGCTCCCATGTTAGTGGTACCAGATACATCCTACAACCTTAACGTTCCAGTAATTGTGGGAACAAATGTAATTAAGTTGTTTACAGGAGCAGTACCGGATACGAAAAACGGACCATGGGCTCTGGCGACAAAACTGTTGCAGAATAACGGTCATATTGGCACGGTGCGATCCACCAACACCAGATCACTTAGAGTCGGGCCAAATGAGACGGTGAATGTTAAGGGTTTGGTTCATAACCCACCAAAGGTAAGCCAAACTGTGATAGCCGAACAAGGTAATTCCGGTTTGAATGGTAGCTTACTTGTTGGGCCTCAAGTTGTTGACTATACAGCTGGTGGTAAGACAACCTGTGTGACTGTGCGCATTTGTAACATATCGGCCAGAGCTATAGCTATTCCACCCAGAAGTAAACTTTGTGAACTTCAGGTTGCGTCTGTACTTCCGGCAGGCGGCGATCGTGCTGCAGGTGTATCGGATCCCTCTATCCCCGTTTGAAATCACATGGCTAAGTCTGTCGTAGGGGAGTTTAACATTGATCTTAGTGAGAGTTTACTTAGCCCAGAACAAAAACAAAAGGGTGAGGCGTTGCTCAATCGTTGGTCTTGTATTATGTCTAGGAATCTGTTAGACCTAGGACATACTACTGCTGTTACCCATGAAATTAAGTTAACCGACGATACCCCGTTCAAGGAAGCACACCGCAGGGTTCCACCAGCTTTATTTGATGAGGTAAGAGAACATTTAAAGGAGATGCTGGCTTGTGGTGCGATAAGGGAGTCCAGTAGTCCTTATTCCTCTGAAGTTGTTCTTGTGCGCAAGCCCGACAAAAGCTTAAGGTTCTGTGTTGATTACCGCAGGCTCAACTCCAGAACCATATGCGACTCTTACGCATTGCCCCGCATAGATTAAACTTTAGATTGTTTAGCAGGATCCGTCTGGTTTACTAAACTGGACCTCCGTTCGGGTTATTGGCAAGTAGAGTTAAAAGAGGAGGATACGGCCAGAACTGCTTTTTCTGTTGGGTCCTTAGGTTTCTATGAGGCCAACCGCATGCCTTTCGTCTCACAAACGCGCCAGCAACGTTCCAGAGGTTAATGGAGAAATGTATGGATGACCTTCACCTTAAAGAGTGTCTCCTCTATATTGATGATATCGTTATTTTCTCCAAAACGTTCGAGGAACATCTGAAACGTTTGGAATCTGTTTTCTTGCGCTTAAAACAACATGGCTTGAAACTAAAACCATCAAAATGCGAGTTTTTCCGAAACCGTGTTAAGTATCTGGGACATATAGTTTCACAACACGGTATCGAAACAGACCCCGAAAAGATCGAAGCCCTTAAACAGTGCCCAAGGCCGAAAAATATTAAGGACCTTAGGAAATTCTTGGGGTTCTCTGCATATTATCGCCGCTATGTGCATGACTATGCTAAACTTGTCAAAATGAGTTACTTGCCTGAATGAGTTACTTACAGGTCAGCCCACGAAGTCGAGGACGAAAGAGAAGTTGACTGGTCATCCTCGTCCTCCGAAGTGGAGATGGGACAGCTGTCACCAAGAAGCAGTCGAGAAGGTAATCGAAGCGTTGACAACACCACCAATTCTAGCACACGCTGATTATAGTCTCCCCTTTACCTTGCATGTAGACGCGAGCGGTGACGGTTTAGGTGCCGTTCTGTATCAAACACAGAACGGGGTGGAACGTGTTATCGCGTACGGGAGTAGAGGTTTGAAAAAGGCTGAGCGAAATTATCCTGCGCACAAACGGAAATTTCTCGCGCTTAAGTGGGCGGTTTGCGACAAGTTCAACGACTATCTTTATGGTAATCGTTTCACGGTAAAAACAGATAACAACCCGCTCACCTATGTCCTGTCCACGGCCAAACTAGATGCCACCGGTCACCGCTGGTTAGCAGAGTTATCTATACACGAGTTCAATGTTGTGTACAAATCCGGACCGACACATTTCGACGCGGACGCGTTGTCTCGTCACCCGACATTTTCGTCGAACGAAACAATCGACCTTGATGTTGTGAAGGCGATCTGCGAGTGCCGGGTTGTTGAAGTGGTGCCGTTGGTGGAGTGTTTGGGATTCCAGGATAAAACCTCTCCGGTAAGTATATCAGACTGTATTTCAGCTACTCATTGGGATAAACTAGACTTGAAAGATGGTGTACTTTTCCGCGAGTCTCAAAAGGCCGGTGAAAAACTAGTGCAGTTAGTTTTACCAACAGAGTTCCGTGATTTTGTTTTACAGGGTCTCCACGACGATGTTGGTCACCAGGGTACCGCAAGAACTTTGGACCTCGTGCGATCCAGGTTCTATTGGCCAGGTCTTCCCGAAGACGTGACGCGGAAAGTGAGATTCTGTGAGCGGTGCATCCGTAGAAAAACATCAACGGCAAACAAAACTGCGTATTTGGTGAGTATACAGACCTCCCAGCCAATGGAGCTGGTCTGTATAGACTATCTGTCTCTAGAAACTTCTAAAGGTGGGTATTCGAGTATATTGGTCATCACAGACCATTTCACTAGGTACGCGCAAGCAGTTCCCACGCGGAACCAAACTGCTCGTACGACGGCCAAGGCCTTATTTGATAATTACTTCGTCCACTACGGGTTTCCGGGTAAAATCCATAGCGATCAGGGCCGAAATTTCGAGTCCGAACTTATCAGGGAATTGTGTAAGATCACTGGTGTGGATAAAAGTAGGACAACGCCCTATCACCCGGAAGGAAACGGGATGTGTGAGCGCTTTAATTCCACACTCCTAAACATGTTAGGCACACTCACTGATGATCAGAAAACCGACTGGAAAACTTATGTCCCTTCTCTAGTGCATGCGTACAATGCTACAACACATGACAGCACGAACTACTCGCCATTCTTCCTCATGTTCGGCCGCCACCCACGGTTGTCCCTCGATGCGTTCTTGGGTATCGATCCAAATGATCAGCATTGTGGGAAGAAACTTAAAACTGTGTATGCATCTGATCTCAAGAAAAGGTTGGATTATGCATATAAAGTAGCGTCTGCGGAAGCGGGTAGATCGTCTTCTAGGTACAAAAAGAGATACGATGCACGAGTTAGAGAAGCCACGTTAAGACCAGGTGATCGTGTACTAGTCAAAAACGTAGGCTTAAAGGGTAAACATAAATTGGCCGATCGGTGGGACAAATCCCCATATGTTGTTGTGTCCCAACGAAATAGTGATATTCCGGTATTTAAGGTACAGCGGGAGAGTGACAGGAGGAAGACTAGAGTTGTACACAGAAACATGTTACTTCCTTTTTTGTCGCTCCCGTCCCCCGAGTCGCCTAAATCTGATAGCTTTAGACTTAGGCATGCACATGGAAAGAGACGGGATCAGCGGGCGCCTACATCATCATCAGAGTCGGAGACCGAAACCGATGAGGAGTTGGTCATGGTGGAACGACTGGTAAGTAGTAATCTCAGGCCAGAAACTCCGTCGTTTAATCCTAATGTGGAACGAAGGAGAGCGCCCGCAGCAGTTACTAGGCTGCCGGAACCACCCTTCCCAGCTGCTGGTACCATGCCTGGGCGAAATGGCAACATTACTGGACCAGGGTTGACCACTGAGAGACGAGAGCGTGTGGACAACGCGCCTTTGCCAAGATTTACCAACGGGAACACAGAACATAATCATAGGCCAGTGTTACGGCGCTCGAATAGAAATCGACGAGAACCAAACCGACTACGTTCTGACTGATTGGTTGACTGGATAACAAAGCATCAGGGTAAATATCGGGACGATATTTTCCCCGAGCGGGGAACCATGTCACGATGTTAATTGTTAAATATCATGAAGATGTATTCAGATTATATGGTATTTAGAATGGTGTTAGTAGTTACAATCGTATAAGATCATAATCATTCATAACTTCATCCACGCATTTGTCACCCCCTTAATAACTCATTGATGTCCCCCTCCACCTTAATAAATTTTGTTCATCATTCGGACTCTACTCGCGTCGTAAGTGTAGCCGCGTTATTTAAGACGCGTGCGGTAGCGCTCGCGAGTTATGCTAATGTAGACACTTGGTCTCTCGAGTTACGCTGTTATGTGCGTGACTGACGACTACCGGACTGTGGTATGTTGTAATTGTATTTAAATATTGAAATAGTGGTTTAGTGATATTCTAAACTGTGGTCGGTGTCCGCGAGATGTATTATAATGTTAGTTGCGACTACCGTTAGACTGTTGCGTAACCTCTGTAATAAATACCGGTACCTGGAAGGACTCGACGCATTGACGTCTATCCGCTCGGCCAATCTTCACGATTGTCTGTTTATCCTTCCAGGTAACGTTGAAGCCTTTTTACTTTATATTGTAATGAGATTCTCGGTTTCACACTTTGAATTGTTCGACTAAGAGTAAATTGGACTTAAAATATGATGAATATGTGATTAGCGTAATAGCCGTAAATATTATTGTTTTATATGGCATTGACGTCTATCCGCTCGGCCAATCTTCACGATTGTCTGTTTATCCTTCCAGAATAACTGAGGTCTTCACGGCCTACGTGTAAACAGTCGGAGCGATGTGTGTAATGCCAATACCAGGATACGAGACCGATTAAATTGTGATTATTACTGAAGAATATTCAAACTGTCTTTGCCTTTTTGTTTGCCGGCCCACCGACTTCATAACTAATCCGTGACACTAATATGAAGTTCAACGGTGTTATTGAACACCCTGAAAGATAGGTGTTAATAAACACCCTAAGTACGACATTAGTAGGTGTCACTTGACATCTATGGGTGCCAATGTACACCCATGGTAGATGGCGTTATAGAACACCCCGCCACAACAATGGGAATTTGCATGGGTGTTATTCAACACCTTTCATCTGAGGTGTGGACGAACACCCACATCGTCAGATAAGAAAATGTTATTGAACACATTGGGTGTTATTCAACACCCTTCACGTAAGGTGTCACTGAACACCCAAATATTACATTGGGGGTGTCACTAGACACTAGACTTTCAAGGAAGGTGTTATTGAACTTTTTTTCAGTTATTGGTTTGGTGAACAGTTTGGTGAGCAACCCAACAGATTACTGGGTGGAATCGATGAACAACCCACGGTGTAAATGAACTCTACTGTACTGCACTGGAAATTAATAACTGGGTATACAATGCCCCTGGTTGACATTTGACGGGTGTAGCTGAACACCCTTTGTGTGAGTCATAATAAAGGAGAATAAATTTGTTATCCCAAGAAATAATAGGTAAGGGTCTGAATTTGTAAGCTATTTTATTCAATACAACCCCGATGATATCTTTTAGAAAACGGATCCAAATTTTAAATACAATGCTCTCATTTAGTTTTTATCGGTTTGTGATCCTTTAATTCAAGAAATTGTAATAGTAATATATATGTACAAAGTAGCGAGAATTTACACGGCACATTCGGAAGGGATGAAGGCTCCAATTTCACTGTACATCCATCGCTTGTATCAGACAGATGGGAGATAACTGTGAACGGGATCAATCAGTCAATGATGCTCTGTCGAAAAATGTATCCTCCTGGACAGCATTATGTCACTGGTTGCGTGATAAGGTCAAAATTAGCGTGCAATATATCTGCCTAATGTAGCTGTCATTTCATAGCCGATCGGACCGAGTTATGTCCAATAGTAAGTGTCGACACATCACCGGACACTGAATGGTATTATTCGTAACTTTTGCGTTCCAATTAATATAGCTCTAAATCAATTTTTCCAAACACCATACTTCAGGGGAATCAAGTTTCTCTCATCTTTCTCATAAAGATGCAATGGGTGGTGACTTTTCTCATGGCCCGGTTCCAAAACAGCCCAGTTTGCTGTTAATTCCACAGCGTAAGAGTGGAAATGTTCGTCAAAATACAATGTGTTGAATGTTTTGCAGCAGAGTAACAGTTTACCATCAGCTTTCAGGATCCGCTTTACCTGCGCGAATCTAGGAATTTCATCATCAGAGAATGAGGTGATCAGTAAACATGCCACCTGATACTTTATGTTGTAGACAGATACCCCTTTGAGTTGGTATATTCGTTCGTCTTCATTCCCGAACCCAAGGTCATCTAGCGCATTGAGCAGAGAGTCTGGTAGACTTTTACGAAGAACAAACGCACCTCCAGTAGTTTCGGTGGGCTGATATAGTAGTCGACTTGACAAGGTATAGCTCTGGAGATACTGGTGTCGTGTTGCCAGGGTTTTACAGATGTTAATGAAGTTGTGCAGCTTGCACACAAGCTGCTTGAAATATTGGTGTTTTCCCTCATATCTCATAGTCCACAACTTCACCAGCGGTCCATAGAACAGCATTAGTCTTTGGTAGTGGATGATGTAGTGCATTTTCGGGGTGAACATCTTTTCTGGAAATAGTTCTATGAATGTGATATGGTAATGACGGATTGTAGTGGCCAGTGGGTCTATTTGATCTTTTGGAACTATGGGAGCCATGATTACATCTAACATTTGTCGAAGTAAGAGATAAAGTTGCCATGCCTCATCATTTTCCGGTATTGCGCTGCCTACGAACATTGGTAAAAGCCTACAAAAGCACCAGTTTTGTGAGGCACTCCCTTTCAGCCCACTTTCTCCAAAAACAGACTGTCGACTAACCGGGGGAGGCTTGGACGTTGCATCAGCCGGCCCATACTCGAATTGATCTATGGATTCATTCAGCTCTTCCAATGTAAAATATCTAGACGTTACGAAGTGTTTGAGTATACACTTCAGAGTCACTGTGACAACTCCCTCCAGCATATCATGCATGACATCCGGTGGGAGGCATGTTGTAGCATCAAACCCTTCCACTGCTGATAATGCACTTGAGCCTTTGACTCCGTAAACACCTAGATCCGGATGGTTTTGCACGGCTGTAACATGGTATCTGTGGACAGCCGTGCTCCTGATAACAAAGTTCGCCTCGTCAACCTTGTCGTTAATTTGTTCTCTGGACGCCATACAAAACCGACAGATCCTATTTTTTGCAAATGACTATTGGAATCCTCCAAGCTTGTGACTCGCCAGGTTATCAGCACTGACAATGACAATAGTGCCTTTCATATTCCATGACTGACTATACCATCGCGACTAAGCTGATTTATATCCGAGATAAGTGAGTAGTAGTATAAACCCCGAAAAGGTCTTATTGACCCATTTGCACTTAAACTTGAGGGGTAACTCGTGATTTCCCGAAAGAATCCGACAGGGGGCGCCACCAGTTCAAGGCATGTCCGGACATGTACTGGATTGCATCATCCTTGGCTGTGTGCCAAGTATTGGCGACTATAGTTCGGTTAACCTTTGACCTGTGTATTCCTCCGCGGGGATGAGGTCATATCTGGCGGTAATGCGGTCGCCTCCGCGGAGAAAAAGTAGTCCCTAGATAAAATGGTCCGATGGGGTCGAGTGAGGTATCAAAGTGAAGCTTAGGGGAGGGGGCATCTAATGGGCTGGATGCGGGATTGAAATAGCGGCATGCTGCGCATGCGCGGTGGCCCAAGGGTATGAACATAGACGTTTTGGGATCTAGGGGAGTCCGTAATGGGCCGATAGAGTTGTATGAGTTATCAAAGTGAAGCATTCATGAAGGGGCATCTGACTGGTCTAGGGGTTTGGGCGTTGTCACCAGTCTGCGCATGCGCAGACAGGGAATTATGGGAAAAGGGTATGGAAATACACGTTTTGGGCTCTAGGGGAGCCCCTAGTGGGCCGATTGGGTCGAGTGAGGTATTCATGTGAAGCACACATGAGGGGGCATCTGCCTGAACTAGGGGTTCGAGCGTTTTCACCATTCTGCGCATGAGCAAAGAGGGAATTGTGGGAAAAGGGTATGGAAATAGACGTTCTCGGGTCTGGGTGGGCCACTCAAGGGCCGATGGAGTTGTACGAGGTATCAAAGTGAAGCTTATGTGAAGGGGCATTTGACTGGACTAGTGTCTCGGCCGTTGTCACCATTCTGCGCATGCGCAAACAGGGAATTGTGGGAAATGAGTATGGAAATAGACGTTTTAGGGTCTAGGGGAGCCACTAATCGTCCGATAGAGTTGAGTGAGGTATCGTTGTAAAGGATACGTGAGGGGGCATCCGCCTGGTCTAGTATCACGTGAGACTGACGTCATTCTGCGCATGCGCAGTAGACAAAATGTATGGACATGGGCGTTTTGGGGTCTAGAGGAGCCACTCATGGTCCTATGGAGTTGAGTGAGGTATCAATGTGAAGCTCTTGTGAAGGGGCATCCGCCTGGACTAGGGGTTCGAGCGTTTTCACCATTCTGCGCATGCGCAAACAGGGAATTGTGGGAAAAGGCTATGGAAATACACGTTTTAGGGTCTAGGTGGGCTACTATGGGTCCGATTGGGTCGGGTGAAGTATTAATGTGAAGCTTATGTGAGGGGGCATCTGACTGGACTAGGGGTTCGGGCGTTGTCACCATTCTGCGCATGCGCAAATAGGGAATTGTGGGAAAAGGGTATGGAAATAGACGTTTTGGGATCTAGGTAAGCCCCTAGTGGGCCGATGGGGTCGTATGAGGTATCCATGTGAAGCACACATGAGGGGGCATCTGACTGGACTAAGGGTTCGGTCATTGTTACCATTCTGCGCATGCGCAAACAGGGAATTGTGGGAAATGAGTATGGAAATAGACGTTTTAGGGTCTAGGGGAGCCACTAATCGTCCGATGGAGTTGAGTGAGGTATCGTTGTAAAGGATACGTGAGGGGGCATCCGTCTGGTCTAGTATCACGTGAGACTGACGTCATTCTGCGCATGCGCAGTAGACAAAATGTATGGACATGGGCGTTTTGGGGTCTAGAGGAGCCCCTAATGGGTCGATGGAGTTGAGTGAGGTATCCATGTGAAGCTCTTGTGAGGGGGCATCTGGCTGGACTAGTGGTTCGGCCGTGATCGCCAGTCTGCGCATGCGCAGACAGGGAATTATGGGAAAAGGGTATGGAGATAGACGTTTTGGGATCGAGGTAAGCCCCTAATGGGCCGATAGGGTCGAGTGAGGTCTTATTTTGAAGCTCTCGTGAAGGAGCATCCAACTCGGCTTATGTTTCGTCCGTGTTCAAGAGTCTGCGCATGCGCAGTCTGGCCGTAGTATAGAAATATACACATGGGAGTGTGTTTGGGGTACTTAACCTCATATGGGTCCATGGTTGTGATTGGGTGGTGCGGGTTCTGCGCAAGTGTGTGTGTGTGACGTCACTTCCCGTTCCACTAAAACTACCTTCGAACACAGAAGAGTTCCAATGTTTCCTTCGACCGGATGCATGTACTTTCAACATCCGGGTTTCTCACTGCCTGTATGGAATGCATGTATCCCGTAGAGCTACGTCTAGGCGCGCATGTGTGAGCGGGTCTATAAAACACACTGCTCTGGATCGCACACCTCCATTCCTACGGTTGCAGAGCCATGACGGACACCCATCCCTATGCGGCTAGCGTTTTACAGCATGCAACCATGGTGAATTCACTCACGGGTTACCGAGCAGTGGTTCGATCCATGTTAGCAGATGGCGACGACAACGAGGGGCGACGCCAGATCCTAAAACAGTTCACAGAAGCGGTCCTCAACAGAGTGGACTCGATGGAGGGGTGTGCTATCACCCACCACTACTGGACAATGGCAGCCATCCTTGATGCCCGGGCTATGGATCACGAGCGCTCACGCCGGGACCACCGACGGCTCGTTGGCCTCGCAATGGTCTTTGCCCTGCTGACCCTAACGCTGTGGCATTGACAGTGGGACTTCGCCATAAATACGAGAGACAGTCAGCGTGTGCGTCATTCGGCATCTCGTCAACCATGTCACCAGTCCTACGAGCCGTTCTTCCCCTCACCCCTGAGGTGGGGTTACACGTCTATGAAGATAAAGTCACCCTCGTGGAAGATCGGGATGTCTGTGGGTGGGGTTCGGAGTCCACATCCACTACGGTTACCCTACACCGTGATGGCTGGACCAAATTTAAACGGGTGTTGAGCGGTCAGCTCGACGGAAACCTCATCCACCTCGAGAACGCCAACTACGTACACCGTGGACCCTTCTTTGCTCGTGTGGGGCGTTACCACGATCCTACACAAAGCTTCACCCTAGACCCTGACCTGTGGACAGCCTTGAAGAACGTGGTGCCTATTGTGGACCAGCTGTTTACACCGGACGAGCGGTCATCAGACCAGTTGGGATGGGCTCGTGCTATTGAGGACGCGCTGGCTGAACCCAATGAACAACTGTCTAGTAATGAATCAGACGACGATGCCATTGATTATCCGGCTACACCCAGTCAACCTAGGATATATACAACGGTGGTAGAACCCGAGCATCAGGCTTCGTTATAAATAAACCATACTCACCGTGTCCATTATCATTTTGTCACCATGAAGCGTTGGGAGAAGGTGTTGGATAACTTATACTACAGTCCCGACAGCCCGGCGCCCTATAGTGCATTGTCGGCTCTCTATCGAGCGGCTAAACACCAGGGGATACAACGGGCACAAGTTCGAGATTGGTTAAAAAAACAAGACAACTATACCTTACATCGAGCTGCCCGCCGCCATTTTCTACGGAACCGAGTCATCGTGGGAGGACTAGATGCCCAATGGCAAGCAGATTTGGTCGATATGAGCGCCTTTGCCAAACACAACGATGGGAATCGGTATATCTTGACGTGCATCGATATCCTGTCAAAGTATGCGTGGGTGGTACCCATCCGGACGAAAACGGGGGCGAATCTCATAGCGGCGTTCAAGGACATCTTCAAGACCGGGCGCAAACCCTTGTACCCGACGAAGGCACGGAATTCCTCAACAGACCGTTCCAAGCCTTTCTCAAGAAACAGAAGGTCTTCTTCTTTCACACCTACAACGAGACCAAGGCTTCCGTGGTGGAAAGGTTCAACAGGACTTTCAAAGGCCGCATGTATAAATATTTCACCTATAAGAATACAAGACGGTACATCGATGTTCTCCCGAAACTTGTCAGTGGTTACAATCGAGCCTATCACCGGAGTATACAGAGAGCCCCCATTACCGTGATCCAACGCAATGAAGCCCAAGTCCGGCGTGTCTTGTACCCCATACAATCGCAGCGAACGCCGAAGAAGGAGTTCAAGGTTGGGGACCCTGTACGGATCAGTAAAGTCAAGGGCAAGTTCGAGAAAAGTTACTTGCCCAACTGGAAAGATGAGCACTTCCTGGTTAAACGGCGCCTACCCCGACAGCGGCGAGTCTATGAACTGGAAGATCTTCAAGGGGAACCGTTGCTGGGGACGTCTTACGAGCTGGAATTACAACCTGTCGTGAAAACAAAGCAAGACTACTACACGGTGGAGCAGATTTTGAAAACGGAACGTCGACGTGGCATCCCATTTCATTTCGTGAAATGGCAAGGCTGGCCCAGTTCCTTCAATTCCTGGGTCGCGGCCAACCAGGTGAAACGACTATAAAGCCAGACACCACTACCGTCATCTTTCATTCCACGTTCGACCATGAACACGGTGCCACCGTCTCTGAACACAGCGTTGCCCAAAAGGCGCAAAGCACAAGTGGGCTTTGTAGTGATAGTGCTAACCCTGCTGAGTGTGTTGTACGGAGGTGTGTTTTACGACGTAGCCTATCTCAGCACTCTTCTCATCCCACCAAAGACACAACCACCATCCGCCAGTCAAAACAGTCTACAGATAGCACCAGTCCATCCCGTGACCGAAACGAGCCCAGTCATCACCTCCACCACACCCCGTGTACAGGCTACAGCGAGTATAGAGTCAACACCTACACCAAGTGCACCCACGACGTCTGAAAATCCACCGGATTTCATCACTCACATTGAACAGACAACGACGACCAACGTTGTACTCACCACCATCAGCCCTGACAGTGAACAGACAAGGACGACCGACGTTGTACCTACCACTCCAGTTCACTAGTACCAAATTTACAAGAGCGGGTTACCACAACAGCGGATACACCTCCAACCATGGACCCTCGGTGGCAACACCCCTTCACCTGCGTCATCGCAGGACCGACGGGTTCCGGCAAAACGCACTTCGTCAGGAAGCTCCTCGAACACGCCGACAGCATGATTACTCCACCCATTGCCCGAGTCGTGTGGTGTTATGGAGAATGGCAGGCAGCGTATGCAGCAATGCCCCACATCACGTTCGTGGAAGGGCTCCCCAACCTGGCCGATGTGGAACCGGACACCTTGGTGGTTCTGGATGATCTCATGGCGGAGACGGATGCGCGGGTCACCCAACTCTTTACCAAAGGCAGCCATCATCGACGTCTCAGCATCATCTACATTGTGCAGAATCTGTTCAGTAAAAACAAAGAACATCGCAACATCAGCTTAAATGCTCACTACCTGGTGGTCTTCAAAAACCCGAGAGATACCACTCAAGTACTGCACCTGACGAGACAGATGTACCCTGGACGCACTGCGTTTGCGTTGGAAGCCTTTAAAGATGCGACAACCCCTCAGCACGGGTATATGCTCTTCGACCTGAAGCAAGCCACTCCCGACCACCTTCGCCTACGGACCGGTATCTTTCCCGGAGACACCCACCACGTGTACATGCAAAAATAATGTAAACACACCCACAGTGGTTCCCCCGCAGCTGGGGTGTGTGTTTGATGTTGGGGATAATAAAAGAATGAATATCACATCATGGTTGACTTTTGTCTCTGTTCAATATTCACGAGGTAGGTAGATAAAAAGGGCGGGGTTGTGGGTTCTAGCATCAGTTGTACATGATGTCTGCTCGAGTCCGGAAGCATGCTCCGACGCTCCGTGTATTGAAGACGGCTCCACCCGAGTTGGTTCGAACCATTGTACGCGGCGCAGACCCTGCTCTCGTGGGCTGTCTGTGTGAGATTGGACTCAATATCTTAAAAGGGAACGTACCACTGACTCCGGCTCAGAAGGCGAAGTTGGCCAAGCATAAGACAGGTCTGCGAACCTTAGTCCAGAAGCGCATCTCTCAAACACAAAAGAAAAAGGTGTTACAGCAAGGCGGCTTTCTCGGAGCCATTTTAGCACCGTTGGCGGCTTCCGTGTTGGGTCCAGTATTGGGTGGACTGTTCGGCCGACAATGAACCACACGAAAAAAATGGTCCTCGTCGAACCTCGGCTCCTTCAAACCCTCCAATCACCGTACCCCGTACCCTCTACGGTGAAGACGATAAACACACTCGATGAAGAGATGGGTCAGATCTTACAATGACCGGGGTTAAGCGACAGTGAGAAAGTACAGCAGTACAACGAAACGCTTCAGCGGTACATGACGTTCATGGACCAATACAAAACCCGCTCTACCCCAGCACCAGCACCACCACCACCAACCTCAGCACCGCTCCAACAGCCGCCATTACCAGGGGTACCACCCACAGCCCCACAGTGGGTCGAAGACGAAGTCCTGAAGAGTGTACCTGCATCGTTCAAGAAACAAACTGGCCTGGTATTACAACGAATGAAACAGAATCCTAACATGACGTGGAATGATAAAGGTGAACTCCTGGTACAGAATCAGGTGGTCCCCGGTACCCACATGACGGATTTAGTGAATGACCTGATGCGTCAACGCAGGTCGCACACGGATCCTCGAAGATGGGAGGTATCCGCTCAAGGCTTGAAAGACATGCATGTACCACAAGAATTGGTGGGAAACCCCCAGCGCTGGGCCTTTATGCAATCACCCAGTCGTGCACCACGACTCTCACCACAACCTTGGGAACCGGAGTCACCCCCCAAATCACCACCACGGCGGGCACCTACTTTTTCACCCCTTTTACCACGCCACCCCTTGCAACCACCAAGAGCTAAGTCACCGCGACCACCACGACGATTAGCACCCAAGGGCTGGGAGAAGTATTAAAACCAACAGCAGCAGCAGGAAAGCTCAGTCGTCATGTTTTACCTCACCCTACCGAGTAACAGCTCGGCTGATGTGTTTCCTGACAACACCTTGACCAAGTACGTGACCCAGTTACCGCAAGCGTTGCATTTACCTGGACGCTGGGAATGTGGACTCGTGGATATCCAATATCCTTACTCGTGGTACAACGTGCGAGCCAATGAAGTATGGTACGAGGTGACCTACGAAGGACAAGAAACTCGACTCAAACTACCCGAAGGTCAATACGATACCCCCAAGGAGTTCATGGGTGGCCTGAGAAGTCTGATGCATTATAAGTCTCTACGAGACGTCACGAATACTTCAAAACCCATAAAATCTTTCCCCTTCAAAAATCATGTGGACTTCGATTACAACGCACACAACGACACGGCCAATCTCACGCTCAGCCCCAACGTGAGTGTCGAACTCAGTCCTACCCTACAGCAAATGCTGGGTCTCCATCTGCGGGGGTACGCTGGCCCCACCGGTGAGAGAGCCCACATCCCGATGGACATGCGTGGTGGTATGTATGTATACACATTGTCGGCGACAGCAACGTACCTCTACTGCGCGTCTGCCCGGTGAAAGGCACGTATGGAGCTCAAGTCACCCACAGTTTCAGGCATATCGTGTATCTACCGGTCAGTCAGACCGATATTAGCTCCACCGTCATCGATATAAGAGACGACACCGGTCAACCGATCGCATTCGAGCGT
>JAVTVY010048628.1:0-24830 GCA_036873755.1 Hanleya hanleyi
TCTGGTATAAAGCCAGCTGAGCTTGTCAACATTTCTTGTGAATAGTGCACATTGACTCCTTGAATTTGGTGTCGCCGTATATACAGTAGTATTGCCCCGTGATAGACGCGCTGTGCTGTAAATAAGGCCTACGCGGTATAATTTGGCACTGTCGACAACATATTTTGGTCTGTGTAATGTGGCAATTAATCGGGCAACGATTTGGTGTAAGACTCACGAAATATAATTGACAAAGGATCTGCTGCAAGTTGTATGGTCAGTCTTTTGTCCAGGATAATGTGTTTTCTTGCGGCACAGCGTGAAGTCAGAAAACAATGTTTCAGAGGCACGCCAATCATGCCAGTGGGCGGAGTTTGACCCAGAAGAAAGAGTGGGTTTTGATTGGCTTATGTGGCAAGCACATGGCACAAGGATGTGAGAGAAGCGGCGTGGCTTCATTCTAGGCGCGCAGCGCAGAGAGTACAGTGCCTCAGCGCTTTTGTGCGAGTTTTCTCTGAATTTGAGAAATTTTTCGAAACATAGGCTAAGGTTTATTTTTTAAACATTTCGGCATCATGGCGACACCACCAAAAACTATAGAGGAGGCGATTAAGGAGAATAACGCAAAATTACTGGAAACCATCGGGGATGTAGTGAAAACTACAGTGGGAAGCCTAAAACGCGAGCTGGAAGGATCGGCGGCCGCTCAGATGTCGGAAATTAAGAAGTTGAAATACGGCGACACTTACCGATTTAAACGCAAGGCGAACGAAGATCAGTTTCGGCATAATCAGCAGGTCCTTGAATTTATGGAAGACGCAAAAGTTGCTACTACTACGGATAACAAACCCAAGGCTGAAGAGGTGTTAAACTCAGGTATTGACTTTATTAACTCTCGTCAAAAACTGGTTTTGTTGGCGGATAAGTCCGCTTCAGGGTGGCGTACCGCCATGGAATACAAAAGGAATGATCTTGCGGAAGACGATGAAGACGAGAAGCGGATGTGGAGAGCAGAAGCCAGGGCGGCCAAGCGCCCCAACGCAAGGGGTAGAGGGAAACCATTTAGAGGGGGCTACAGTAATCGGTCTGCTAGTTTGGGTGCTTCAGCAACACAGCAAGATGATCGAAGACCTGCAAGGGAGACTCAGAGACGGACTGGATCTTGCTATTCATGCGGGGCATTTGGACATTGGAAAGCTGAGTGCACAGCGAAAGCCATGGGTCAATCTGGGCAGCAGTTAAGTAAAAATTTTATTGATGGTTATGTTAAAATTGATCAGAATTCTGACATGTCGTTTGGTACGGGTAAACTAGAAGCCCCAGATCCAGGGGTGTCCCAAAATGGGAACATTGTTCTAGGTTTGAATCAAAATCATCATGAAGAAAAATGCACTCTAGTTCACATAGGTCAGGTTCTACCCACGTGTTCAGGTTCAAGCGCGGGAATTCCATTTGGAAACAATGTGTCGGTTGATGAAACGTATGGAAACAATGTATCTGTAGAAGATTCATTATACGGAGACATTGTATCTACTGAGGAACTAACTGAAAACTTAGTATCTTTTGAGGAATGCGAAGGGAATGTAAACGAACAAAACTCGGATGTAATGAGTTTGAAGGGGGTTTATAAGGAAACGGAATGCATTTCAGAAAGTTTAGGAAGGTATGACGGGGATGATTTGGAAGATGTAGAAAATATTGTTTTTAAAGGGAGACTGGCAAAGTCTCTTCCCTTCTGGCAATCATTCACAACAGATCCTGTCGTGCTTGATATTGTTGAAAATGGCTATAAATTACCTATGAGGGAAACTCCTGAGTCTAAACTGATGAAAAACAATAATTCAGCTTTGAAAGAGAACAAATTTGTAGAAGAGTCTATTCTTAACTTGTTGAAAGTTGACAGTATTGAAGAATTAGTTTCTCCGGCAACTTTGACCAGCCCGCTCACGGTTTCTACCAACAAAGAGGGTAAGAAAAGGTTAATTTTGGATTTACGGTATTTAAATCTTCATCTGTTCAAGAGGAAGTTCAAATGTGAAGATTTGAACGTGGCAAAACATTTTTTAAACAAGGACGACTTCATGTTCAAGTTCGATCTTAAGAGTGGGTACCACCACGTGGAAATTTTCCCTCCACACAGGCAATATTTGGGATTTAGTTGGACTTTTAGAGGGGGTAGTGTCCGTTATTTTCAGTTTGCCGTCCTCGCTTTCGGCCTTTCGACGGCTCCATTTTGTTTCACTAAACTGCTCAGACCTCTAGTATGTAAATGGAGAGGGGAAGGTAAGAAAACATTGATTTTTATCGATGATGGTTTAGCAGTAGCAAGCAGTTTGGAAGAAGCAGAACTAGCATCTGCTGAGATGAAATCGGATTTAATTGAATCGGGTTTTGTACCTCATCCAATCAAAAGTGAGTGGTCACCCGTGCAGCGTATCACTTGGCTGGGGTGTATCATAGATTCGGTACAATTCAAGTTTTTCATACCAGAGGTAAGAATTTCTAGGTTAAAAAGTGTTATTAGTGAGACAGTGGGTAAGGAATGGGTACCCGTGAAAGTATTAGCCACCATAGCTGGGCAGCTGATTGCCATGCAAATCGCTGTAGGAAATTTAGTCAGACTTATGACTAGGAATTTGTACAGGGCCATTGAAAGTAGTACTTCCTGGTTTGCCAAGGTAAGTGTTGACGAAACAGTGACGAGGGAGCTGACATTTTGGCTTGAGAACATAGACCGCCTCAATGGTAAAGAGCCTAGACAAGGCAAAATGGAATTTTGTCAAGTGGTTTATTCAGACGCATCGGGCCAAGCTTATGGTGGGCAGTTGTTGTCCAAAGACTCAAATATCAAAATAGTTAGAGGAAACTTTAGTGAGTCTGAGAAATGTAAAAGTAGCACTTGGCGAGAGTTAAAAGCAGTGCTAGAAGTATTATTAGGGTTGTTTAATGTGACCAATTGTCATCTTAGGTGGTATACGGATAACCAAAACGTGAGTCGCATTGTGTATATCGGTAGTACAGTTCTCGAACTACAGTATTTGGCTGTAGAGATCTTCAATGTGTGCAAAAGTCGAAACATACAGTTACATGTGGAATGGGTCCCTAGAGCACAAAACACAGAAGCAGATTTGCTAAGCAAACAGGTTGACTTTGATGACTGGTTTGTGGCAGATTGGGTGTTCAGATGGATAGAATCCCTTTGGGGGCCACACACTGTAGACAGGTTTGGGGGCCACACACTACAATGCCAAGTTAACGAGGTTCAATTCTGAAACATGGGTTAAAAACACAGAGGGGGTGAATGCTTTTGCACAAAACTGGGAGGGTGAGAATAACTGGCTGGTCCCTCCACCTCGGAGGATAGCTGAGTGTGTACACAAACTGTGCAACGAAACTGCAAGGGGTACACTTATTATACCACTTTGGCGTTCGGCCAACTTCTGGCCATTGATTTGCCAGGATGGCATTCACTTCAGTAAGTTTGTTGTGGACTGGAGAGAATTACCAGTCGGACTGAATGTACTGTGCAAAGGCTACGCTAGAAACAAAATGTTTGGTGGAAAGGTCTTGCCATTCCGTATGCTAGTGGTGAGATGTGATGGAGCTATAAATCGCCCAAAATGGCTACTGAGGGGTTTTTGCTCATCCACAACAGGTTCCTGTGTATTCTGCAGATGAAATGTTTTGATACTGCTCGAGTGACCGAGGGAATGGTCCATAGAAGCAGAAGAGAGTATCGGCTTGTGCGACAGAATTTTAGTCCATAGAAGCCATAGAAGTGAAACACAAGTTAAATCTAGGTTTTTGATGGGGTTAAACGTATGCAGGATATGGGCATACAGTAATAAAATATGTGAATATAACTGATGTTTAATTTCCTTGCCTTACGTGCTTTATTCTTATTTTACAGAAATAAGCCAGGTGGGAGTGTGGGAATGTCTCCGTAAATTCCAACAACCGGAATTGCAGGGTCTTGTAAATAAACTGGAGGCTGTGGTGGTTCACTCAAAGGCGGATGGAACTGTGAAAAACTACAACAGAGGATTTACTAAATGGCTGGAATTCGCATCCACAAAAACTGAAATTGAAGCCTTTCCAGCCACTGTTCAAGGCGTTGTGTTGTACTTAACCCAATTGATTGACTCTAAAGTTTCTGTCAGCGTTGTGAACAATGCGGTTTACGGTATTAAATGGGCACATGACATGGCCGGTGTGGATAACCCAACAAATAATGCGTTTGTTAAGATAGTTCTAGATTCCGCTAGGAGATTACTGAGTAGGCCAAGAAATCCCAAGGACAATATAACAGCTGAAGAACTTTCATGTTTGTGTGAAAAGTTTAAGACATCAAATTCTTTGACAGACATTCGAGACATTTGCATGTGTGTTATTTCATTTGCGGGGTTTCTGAGGTACGACGAGCTAAGTCACATAAAAATGAGTGATGTTAAAGTTTTTGACAAGCATATTGAGTTATATATCGCTAAAAGCAAAACGGATCAGTTGAGAAATGGTAATACTGTAGTGATATCTGAAACTAATTCGGTAGCATGCCCCAAGTCGTGGTTGAACAAATATCTGAGTATGGTTCAACCTGGAGCAGAACCATCTCAGTTTTTATTCAGACAAATACAGGTCTCTAAAGGTCGAGCCAGGCTTGTAAGTACTGGTAAACCGCTTAGTTATACTAGGGCTAGAGAAGTCATCAAGGCTAAGTTTGCTGCTGTTGTTTCTGATGTATGTCGGATAGGTCTCCATTCCCTGCGCTCCGGCGGAGCCAGCGCTGCTTGTAAGGCTGGGATTTCCCATCAGGAGATTAAATCTCATGGGCGATGGAAATCTGATACAGCCAAAGATCTTTATATCAAACAATCACTTCAAAATAGACTAAACATCACCCAAAATCTTGGTATCTGATCTTTCTTTCGGCCTTCCCTTTCTTTGGAATTCTAAGTTGGGTCTGAAGTGTGCTCAATAAACCGGCTGCAAGCCGCCTTTCACCTAAATGGGAGTTTAGTGTATGAGCTATCGATTAGTGGAGCGTAAACATGTGTTTTCTTGCGGCACAGCGTGAAGTCAGAAAACAATGTTTCAGAGGCACGCCAATCATGCCAGTGGGCGGAGTTTGACCCAGAAGAAAGAGTGGGTTTTGATTGGCTTATGTGGCAAGCACATGGCACAAGGATGTGAGAGAAGCGGCGTGGCTTCATTCTAGGCGCGCAGCGCAGAGAGTACAGTGCCTCAGCGCTTTTGTGCGAGTTTTCTCTGAATTTGAGAAATTTTTTAACTCAGGTTATCACCACGACTTGGCGCACTTGGTAGGATGGATAAAATAATAACAGTAATAATAATAACACAAAATGTATTTATGGATTTATTTGGTAAACAAATATCTGGATCCAGGTGTAACCTTAACCTCTCAGGTGAAACTTGTACAGCAGTAGAGTTGGGGTGTCTCTATCGGTGAGAGAGCACGTTTCCCAGAGTTTTTGGCCTTTGTAATGGAGGGTTTTCTCTCTGCAGGTTTTTCGTGTCGGGCTGCAAGTTGCACACCTGGTGACTTTATCTTCAACACACAGACATTTTATAAAATTATAAACAAATGTATGCGTGAAATTTCATTGTGGTATATTGTGAATACCAAAACGGAAGATGGCTATGCGGGATATAACTTTTCATGTTGTACCGTATATTATCCTTATTAGATATATTGTAAATGTATCAGCATAACCGTCCTGTATGACCCCAAGCACTGTACTCAAGTCTCTGTTGTGCTCAATAAACCGGCTGCAAGCCGCCTTTCACCTAAATGGGAGTTTAGTGTATGAGCTATCGATTAGTGGAGCGTAAACTTACCTTTTCAATGGGAGGTCTTACACCAAAGCCTTGTCATTAATCGTTTCGTCTCTTTGAGAGATTGATGTGTTCATTTCGGTCCGCTATTAATATATTTCTGGTAAATAGCCAGCTCAATTAGCCAACATTTCTTGGAAATAGTTGGGTCTGAAGTGTGCTCAATAAACCGGCTGCAAGCCGCCTTTCACCTAAATGGGAGTTTAGTGTATGAGCTATCGATTAGTGGAGCGTAAACTTACCTTTTCAATGGGAGGTCTTACACCAAAGCCTTGTCATTAATCGTTTCGTCTCTTTGAGAGATTGATGTGTTCATTTCGGTCCGCTATTAATATATTTCTGGTAAATAGCCAGCTCAATTAGCCAACATTTCTTGGAAATAGTGTATTACTCTATTCATTTATTGAACTTGGCGTGGTCGTATATATACAGTTTTATTGTCGTGTGATAAACGCGGTATGTTATTAGTAGTGGCATGTTGATCGTTCGTGACCAATATATTGGTTAAAGCCGGATAATTGACTCTTGTATTGAATGCGATTTGGGCCCGGGAGGGCTATACAATGTTCAAATATTTGTACCGTCTTATCGTATAGAGCTAGTATATGGGGAAATTTGAATTTTTAAGGAGTTTTTTCTCCATTGTCGCTCCAGGTGTTACTTTTGTCTGATAGATTTCTGCTGTGTGGTTGAATTTTGTGCGAGATATTTCTGCTATGTGATAGTGTTAATGTATGATAGAACATTTTGAAGTAAAGTTGATATTGGCGTTTGAGAGGGGTTTGTGAGGGCAATATAATTGTGGGTTAATAGAAAATGTTCAGATTATTCACGGCTCAATTTAATTTGAGAACGGTTGATTTTTTTTCTGCTAACGTTTTCCCCATCCCGATAAAAGGGAAATACGTTTTCTCTTTGTGTTTCAAGATATTTTTTGAACAGTTGGTCCCTAATTTGTATAGTTCTATTTGTGTCGTGGTGTTCGTGATAGTCGAATTTGTCGGCTGTCAACTGGTTGGCTGAAAATATCGCTCATCGCGATATACCAGTCATGCGGCTCACATTCATGGCGACACCATGGTGTTGTTAGTGTCATAATAGTAATTAGATTTCCCTCAATTCTTCTGAATTGAGTTAATGACATGTATTTCCAGTTTTTGTTTTCTCCTTTCTTCTGGATCAGTTCAGGAAATTATGTTTTGTTTGAAATTTAATTGAATGAGAACGTGCCTATGTTTCATCCGTGAGGGGTCTGAATGATAGACTGAAGGTTGTTCATGAGGTTGAACACTATGGGGGTGATGGAGGTTTTAGAGAAGCACGTCAACAAATGTTGGTTGTTGGCTTTGGTTACACATTTGGAATTATTTTGGAAATAAACGAGAGAGTACTGGTTCCTTGATCGAAAGACCTTCCTGGGCTGAGTGGTGCTTAGTTGGTTCGTCGTGATATGGCTGAAATATTGTTGAAAGCGACGTTAAATTCTATTCACTCGCTCACTCAAAAGACATTCAGGTTGTAGATTTTCTCAGATGTGGAAATTGGCTTTATAGACTGAATTGGTTATAGGTCAGTTTCCGATATAGGATCCCATCGGTTTCCGACTTTGCCTAATCTAAATTTAAAGCTGTCTTAAATTATTTAGGCTCAATCAGAATCTTCCAACATAGAGTACTATTTCCCGAGATCAGAATAAATATACAGGGTTTAGAAATCTTGGGTATGGAAATTGGTTTTGAAGAGTGTTTTGGTTACAATTCAGTTCCCGTTGTGCGAAAAGCACTTACTCGTGGTGCACAAACGGTTTCTGACTTCCGCTGAACCAGATTTGAAGCTATTCCATAAATTATTTGAGCTCAATCAGAGCCTTCCAATAGTTTACATATATTTCTGTGTTGTGAATGAGAGAGTTTAAATTTTGATACAGTTTATCATCTTGAGAAGACAGACTATTTTCTGGTTGTATTTGAACTCGGGAGTTATAACTCCTCGATGTGATCCAATCTAAAACCCAGTGTGTATTATGTGTTGCAATCCTCCAGGCACGGGGGACCGTGTTGACTGAAGGTTTATTTATTTCGAACACCAGTGGCCTGCTTTGGTTTTCGGGCACAATTGATAATTGATTTTTTTTCCCCAAGGTCCACCTTGGTTTTTTTTAGTGCTCTATACATAATTAGTTGTAAATTGAAATAGTGCAAGATTAACAGAGAAGTTGCA
This sequence comes from Hanleya hanleyi, assembly GCA_036873755.1. NCBI lineage: Eukaryota > Metazoa > Mollusca > Polyplacophora > Lepidopleurida > Hanleyidae > Hanleya > Hanleya hanleyi. The sequence continues at coordinate 8,053 of JAVTVY010048628.1, forward strand.
GCGCGTCGACTGTGTGGTAGCACGTGTTGCACTTGTTCTGGAGATGGGTCTTGTTCTTTTTCTTTTTCGCTAATGTATGTAGCTGAATAGGCACACTAGAACGTGTTGACTGCGGTAACACGTGTGCATTTGTTCATGAATGTGTTTCATGATTCTGAACTCATGAACAATGCACATGTTTAAATATTTTCCATTTTTGGGGTCTGAGAAGTTGACACTGGGTTATTTTTGGTGTCAAATTTGGACATACTGTTGTGAACTGTTTTATTTATTTATTTATTTTTTCAGTGATTTTCTGGAGTGGAGGATCACTGAGCGTTGACACTATTATTTATTTTTTTGGTGTCAAGTTTGGTGTTTTGTAGGGGACAAAATATGTGGATTGTTTTTCGTTTATTTCAGTGAGTTTCTGAAATGAAAAATCACTGAGAGTTTTTGAATTTGTTTGATTAGATTGTGATTGGTATTCTTCATTTCTTTTGACTTGTTTGGAGCAACCGTATGTCATTCCACTTTGGATTGACTTTCATTTGTTTCAGTGAGTTTCTGAATAGGAAAATTACTGAAAGTCTTTGAATGTATTTGACTGGATTGTGATTGAGTAGTCCTTATTTCTTTTTGATTTGTCTGCATACACCATATATATCATTCCACGTTGGTTGACATGGCAGATTAAGGGCCGTTAATGTGTTAATGATCATAGAGGAAGCACTGCAAAAACTTGAAGGGGGTGAGAAGTAGTCGAGATGTATGTGTGGTAGCCTTGAAGGATTAGGGCAGATTGGTTAGCCTCAAAGATTTTATGTAGGCGATTTAGCTTAGTGTCAGGCTTATAGCCAAGCTATAAGCTAAAAGGGACAGGTAATAGGTTTAGACTTCTTGGAAGTCTGGATCAATTGGATAGTGAATTATACGCCCAAGGTCAGTAAATGGTTGAATAGGATCAACAGTTGGGTCAATTGGGTGGAGGGGCGGATGTTCATGGGTGCCGATTGGGTCAACTAGACAATAGGGTCGCGTTGGATTGCCGGTGGCCGGACACTGGCTCTCCTTAGAAGTTTTCGTGGCCCTTATGGTCCAGGCCTACCTCCCCCGGGCCGACACGTTCCGGCGACGGCAGCAATTGTTGCAGCCTGCCCTCTCGGGGATGTTCGGGATTATTCCCTGAATATTTCTGAGTGTTCATCAATCTGCGGTCTACGGGATGGCTGGCCTGGTGGGGGTGGAGTCTATGTGTGGTGTTGAGGCTGGGGGTGTCCGGTGGCTACGAGTGTCCGTCTCCTGTATTTTAACTTAGGTAGGACCTTGTTGAATTTCTACGTGTCCGCCCTTGGTTGGATGGTAGAAAGATATGACAACGGACGTTGGTGCCCGGGACACTGTTGGCCATCAGACCAGTTGTTGTAACCTGTGTATTGCTCTGTGATCTACAGGATGGCTGGTCTGGTGGGGTGGGGTCTATATGTGGTGTGCATCCTCTGTTTCCCGTTCAGTAGTCCTCCTGGCTGCCAGAAATTCTGGCCGCCAGTTCACGGGAGCACGAGGTTATCAGCCACATGCTGCATTTCCACCCCGGTCCGTGACTGTTGGACCGTTACGACATCGTCCCCGATGTGGTGCTTTATAGATTGTCATTTGTGAAGTCTTGTCTTGGGTCCAAGTTGTCCGGTTTGTATTGTCAAGGTTGGATGTTTTTGTGTTTTGTTTTTGTGTGATTATGTTTGAACTGTATTTTAGTAAGATGGTGTTGGATGTTCTTGTTTTCCTTGATTCTTAGAAGAGAGAAAGAAAACGATTAAAATATTTTGGGAAACTTACAGTATTCAGTAAGGGAAATAGGGATGGATTGGGAGGGGATGAAATGGTTAAAGAATCTGATGGGGGCGGTGTCCTCGTGACGGTGCAAGTCCACAAATCTCAGAAGCCTCGACTTATGTCAGCTCATCACGATATGATCTGAGAAAGTTCGATTTTCAGACAGTCACATGTACGACGTTTAATGTTGATTCAGTGGGGGAAACTTTCCCGGATGCTGGTAGGCAGTAAGGGAAGGAATAAATAAGAGGTTCCCTCGCCCTTGGCCATCACGGCCCTTCCGACCACCGCAACTATGTTACTCGTTCCCTAAACCCGGTCACTTGAGCCATTTTTATGAGTCTCCAGGGGTTGACTTTGCCAATTCGGGGAATGAACAGTATGGGAATGCTGGTTAGGCAGGTACCATTTTGGGGAATGAACAGTATGGGAATGCTGGTTAGGCAGGTACCACTGTTTGTGTTAGATTTTCGCTGTACTGGAGATGTGGTGTTGGCGCCCTTGGTTGACGGCCTATGGTTGGGTTTTGAGTTTCTCTTGGCCTATGGGTGTGTAGTGGATTTTGGAGATGGGGTATTGGTTGTTTGGGAGAGAAAGGTTTTTATGGAGTGATGATTTGTTTAACGTGGGCTTTATATTGTTCTGCCAGTGACAGCTGTGGGGATATATTCATGTGTGCCATCACGTGTATGCAGTGGAGGATAAATTGTATTTGGTTTTGTTGTACAGGATGTTTATTTGAAGCATTGTGGAATTGAGCTCTTGAATTTCTGTTTTGTTGTACAGCATGTTTATTTGGAGCACTGAAATCGAGTTCTAGACCCAAATTGCTGCTAATGTGCTGTGTAATGTAATGTGTATTCGGAAATATTGTTCTGGAATTATCGTGTGTGTTGGAGAACTCCGGTGTGTGTTGAACACTGTGATTTACGCCGCAGCGTTGTATGTGTCATGTTTGAAGAACTCTGGTGTGTGTTGAGCACTGTGGTTTACGTTGTGGCGTTGTACGTGTAGTTTGTGGAGAACTCCGGTGTGCGTCGAAAACTGGTTTATATTGTGGTATTGTATGTGTAGTGTGTGGAAAGCACTGGTTTGTGCTGCGGCGTCGCACGTGTAATGTGGGAGAAACTCTGGTGTGTATTCGGGAGTTGGATGTTGTTCGAAAATTTTGATTTGCGCTGCGGCTTTGTACTTGTAGTCAGTTAAGGGAGAATTTGATGTGTTGTGATGAACTAAGTGTTTGAGTATTCTATGTGAGGGAACCGGGTGCTAGACGCCTGGGTTCGATAGTTGCTGTGTGGTTAGAGAATTTCTGTGTATGAAGACGGTGATGCAGATTTATGCGTTAATGGCATTTCTATGTGAAGCCTGTTGAGATTTTATAACTGTGTTCTTTGTGGGTTTTTCTGTGCGTGTTGAGCTGTGCGGTGTGTTCGTGAAAGTCTATGTGAGGTGAAGTTTAACATATGAAGTGACATGGAGGAGATATAGTTAGATAATATGTAGTGCGGATAGCCATGTCGGAGACCTGGGGTTGAGGTAGACGTGCTTCTTCAGCCCATGTCTTCGACATGAAGCCCTGGTGAGAGTTGTCTGTCCGATATTTTGTAGTACGCGTTATGATTTATGGTGAATCCGGTGGGGCAGGATAGCCACCACTCGGGGAGTGAATAAATGCGTCATTATTTGATTATAGTCTCAACTCTCGTCTAGTTATGAGCTCAATGATTTTTTTTATGTGGATGTGTAGCAATTATGGTTATGTTCTCCCTCTACAGATATTCTCTCTGGTGAGGTAGCCGTTTGCTGGGACGGGTGTGCGCTGTGTCATCATGTCTGAGTGCACGCAGACTGCTGGCTCCTCGTACATTCGTCCCTGTGGGTTCCCTCTCTACTAGAAAGTGTTGGCCGCTGGTGAAGACGAGCCTTGAAATTATTAGGGGAAAGAGAATGGGAAGCCCAATTTATAGTCTGGCCGGCTATTAGATTAGAGGCTTGTTCCAGTCGTGGATTGTATGATGTTCTGGTGTTTAGTGTGGCCATGTAGCTGGTAGGCTGGCCTGCGGATTATATTTTTAAGAATGAAGGTGAGCAGTCCCATGCGGCTGATTATATTTATTGGGGCCGTAAAGCTGGTAGGCTGGCCTGTGGATTATATTTCTGAGAAATAAAGTGATCAGTCCCATGAGGCTGGCCATTTGAGTGAGATTTTTAGTGAGTTTGGGTGTAATTATAGACAGTCTGGTAATGAGACTGGACTAGAGGGATGGTTACCATTTTATTGAAGTTGGGTGCTTTTAGGGAGCAGTGTACTTTTGTACACTGCAAGTTACGCATTTTGAAACATGTGATATAACATGGAGAATTCACGTCTTTGTCTGGTATTTTAGTAATTGTTGTCAGCGCTGGAAAGGCGGTTGCCTGGGATAGGGAAGGGTTCTATAAGGGCGAAGTAAGATCTTCGCCAAAAAGAAAACGGGGAGGGGTGTTGCAGAGATAGCTTTACGATCCAAACTGCTAGCCCTGTTACCTCGAAATAAATCGTACATGCCAGAAGATTGCCTCATCCGGGTTGGTTCCGAAAATAAATACTCCAAACCGGTTTAGACCCGAAGCTATAACTTCGGGAATCTTCGTGCATGCTCTGAGATCGTCAGATAGGGATTGAGACTGAGAGAGATAGGACGTTTATTCGGGTGGTGGAGGGACAATTTTAACGGGGGATATTTTAGCTATCTATCGCAGAATGTGTTGCTAGTCGGGACACATCGCTACGACAGATGTTACGCGGCATGTCAGATCACCATATTAAATAATCTAAGGTATTTATATATCAGTGTCAATGTTTGTGGTTCGATAGTCCCATTTTACATCGCGAAAAAGTCACATTGTCACTCCAGCAAAACGGGAGGGTAAAGCCTTGTGAAGTGAACAACAACAACATGAACGATAATGTACACGTGTCCTTATATATCAGGATACGGGTATCACAATATCAATGTAGCCTGACAAACAAGGGCATTTTTTGTAAATCAAAGATCATTTGTGAGGGATGGAGTTCGTCATCCTAACGGGAGATGCTTGGCGCACTGCTACGAACACAGGTTTTCAGAGTTTTCCTAGTATGGTTTTATCTCTGTTTTTGGCAGGGCGGCGTCCGGTATCGAAGTAGGCTTCTTGAATTTTGTGAAAAAAAAACGTTTGGATTTCCTGTACCGCGCGGCTGGGCTCGGGGGCCCTGGTTACTCTATTTGAAATAAAGAGCGGATGTTGAAATAATAAATATTTTGTGTTCGTTTGAGTGCAACAAATTAGAACATAAATACAATTAGTTGGGCAATTTAACTCCATGTATAGTATATTTGTTAAAATGCTTATCATTCTCCAAGATCTAATATATGTTAAATAAATCTCACTTTGGTGGATCATCTTTTTTCACCTGTGAACACTGTTCAATAATTGAAGTACTCTGCCTGTATAGTATTAGTAGTAGGGAAAGTGGACGAAGGTTATCATTTTGCCGGGGAGGTAACTCTTGCATCCACCAGGGGGCGCTGTTTCCAGGTTAAAGGTATTGGGGACGCCACATCGCCTTTCACCTCTGTGGCGTCTGTGGCGCCAGGGGGGCGCCACCAGCTCAAGGTCACATGGAGGTCAAAAGTAGTTCCGGCAACCTTTAACCTTTGTATTCCTCTGCGGACAGAAAGTAGTCCGATGTCAACCAAGTGACTTCCAATGTTAATGTATACGGGGAATGCCTGAAAAGAGTATGGGAATAGACGTTTTGTGACCGGGGTGGGTCCCTAGTGGACCGAATGGGTCGCGTGAGGTGTCCAAGTGAAGCATTCGTGAAGGGGCATCCAGTCCTGGGTGGGTGCATGTAAAATTAGGATTTTTTCCCGAAACTATAAAAAGCGGAACACGGACTTTACCCCTAAAATAGGGGTAAACCCCTATCAACCCTAGCCAAAAGGGCTAATATCGGTCCCCGGGCTTATCGGGGACTGCCTATCAAGTCTATGGGGTGGGTGCATGTAAAATTATGATTTGTCCCCGAAAATATAAAAAGCGGAATACGGACTTTACCTTAAAATAGGGGAAAACCCCTATCAACTCTAGCCAACAGGGCTAATATCGGTCCCCGGGCTTATCGGGGCCTGCCTCTCCAGTCAATGGGGTGGGTGCATGTAAAATTAGGATTTTTTCCCGAAACTATAAAAAGCGGAATACGGACTTTACCCCTACAATAGGGGTCTGTATTATTCAATATAAGGGAAAATGCCTGTTGGGGTATGGGGATGGTAATTTTTTTTCGTGGGCTTTACTATGGCTTGTGGGGTCGCGTTTTTCTCGTCTCGCCAAGAAAATGACAATGGGAAGGGTCCCGGAGCGAATCGGTGAAATTTTTGGGAAAAGTCACCGAGGTCTGTATATAGGCCCATAGGCTGGCCATGGGGGGTATGGGTTCAACCTGGGAAATTCACACACGTTCATTGTGATATGGGCTGTTTGGATTTGTTTTTCACGTCTCGTCATTTAGAACACGATGGGAAGGGTCCCGGAGCGAAACGGTGAAATTTTTGGAAAAAGTCACCGAGGCCTGGGTAGGCCCATAGGCCTATACTGCATGGCTATGGGTGTATAGGTCCACACGGGGTGGACGTTTTGGGATCTAGGTGGGCCACTAATGGTCCGATGGGGTCGAGTGAGGTATCAATGTGAAGCCTATGTGAGGGGGCAACCGATGGGGTGGATGCCGGGTAGGAATATCGTTATTCTGCGCATGCGCAATAGACAAAGTGTATGGAAATAGACGTTTTGGGATCTAGGGGAGCCACTAGTGGGCCGATTGGATCGAGTGAGGTATCAATGTGAAGCCTATGTGAGGGGGCATCTGATGGGGTGAGTGCGAGGTTGAAATATCGTCACTCTGCGCATGCGCAGTGGACAAAGGGTATGGAAATAGACGTTTTGGGGTCTAGGTGGGCCACTAGTGGGCCGATGGGATCGAGTGAGGTATCCATGTGAAGCCTATGTGAGGGGGCTAGACTAGGGTGTCGTTTCCATTCTGCTGCGCAGGTCACGTGGGTTGTGACGTCACTTCCGGGTTTCACCTCCAAACCCAGAAGAGTTCCAATTTTCTCTTAGACGTCCGGATGTTCAACCTCCGGGATTTTTCCCGCCCGGCCCGGCCCGGCTCGCCCCGGCCGCAGCGCGCGCGCGCGGGGGTGATCTAATGCCGCAGCGCGACGCGCGCGTCATCACCGGCAGTGCGCGGATGAATGTCGGATCAAAAGGTCAAAGGTCACATCCAGATCAAAAGGTCCAAGGTCTCCCTTTCGGCAAGGTTCGGCGACAATGTTGCGGCATCGATATACAGAGCTTGAACCCAAAAATGGGATTGTAAATTAACCTGGGAAGGATGGGCAGTTCCATTTGGACCAATCAGCGGTCGAGAAAAAGAGCCAATGAGCGATCGATAAAAAGAACCAATGGACGGGTACTAGAATTTTGCTCACGTCTGCGCCTACATCCCGGTACTGGGATGCTTTCGCCTACGTCCGCGCCTACATCCGGGTTCTTGTACACCCGGGTAATGTTTTCTGGACATGGATGGGTTACATTTGGCTCCATTCTAGGCCACTGATTGGCTAATACGGTGTTCAAAGCCAGTTTCATGCATTATGCTCATATAGAAATCACACAAGACAGGGTTTTTTGGTGAGATCTCATTTCGTTTTTTATTCAGTAACAGCAACAACGTGAGAATAACCACGTGAAAACTGAAGCCCAGAACAGGGGGCTTGTACATTGAAAGAACTGAAGCCCAGAACAGGGGGCTTGTGTACATTGAAAGAATTCAAGCCCAGAACGGGGCTTGTACATTGAAATGATGGACGGCCCAGTCATATACGAGTACATCGCGGTCCTCGGGCTTGGGGTACTCGTCAACCATCTGTACGATGGTAGATAAGGGCCTTCCCCGGCATCGATGGTACAGGTAAAACAAGCAATATTGTCCGCACACGCTACTGGTCAGGCTTTGCAACGTTTGACTGTTCCAACACCACGTCTCTGTACCTTGATCCATGAAGTCTGTTAAATCGGGATGGAGGGGTGGCAGGCCGTACAGATCAAAGTATTCGCCCTGCTGTTCTGTCAAGTACACGGCCATCCAATGTTCACCGGGCCGATCCATCGGGTCCGTGTTGAGAAGGTATGCAGCAGGATACACACGGTCTAATGGGAACACATCTCAGGCGAACACCCCTTGAAAGACCATACGTGTCCCTGGGTCATTCTCCAGCACGGTGGTTATCTGGTCTGTATCCATGTTAGGTGGAAAAGCCACACAGGACGTTGCGCGCCTTGTCCACTTGAATGATGTTGTCAAACTCGGCGTAGCAGATCACATTGACGGTGGTCCCGAGGGCTCGTGCAAAGTGGATTTCCAACCGTAAATTGCCTTGCTTGGCCAGGGCCAGCTGATGGTCGTTCTCTAAGGTGGGGGTCAGATCGAAACAGAACAACGTGTATCCGTTCGCGTAGTCCTCCCGACTGATCATATTCCCTTCGTCCTGGTTGATTTGACCGGTGGCTGTAAACAGGCTCTGATAGGCTCGAATGAAATTCCTGCGCCCAAAGTTCGGTGTTAAGGCCGTGGCTGGGACCTGTTGTCCATCCACATGCAGGGCCACAAAATTGATGCAGAAATGTTTAAAGTCAAACAGATTCTCTGGGTAGGCTCCGCTGAAACTGGTATTTTCCACACAGGCCAGGATCAATCGCTTGGATAGTTCCCCCAGGAACAGGTTTTATTTGTTGGCGCCCATATTTCCAGCAGGCACAGAGAATACTTTGGTTTGTACACGTCGGATAGGGTACTGGGCTGGTTTTGTTTCCAAGGCCTTTGTGTCCCAATTGAACGGCTGGATTCGGTTTCACTTTTCGGACATACAGGACTGCCTCCTGGATAACAATCTTATAGTCACCTGCATGCCCATCTACGTTAGTGGCCATCAAGGCGAAGGTCGGAGGCGCCCGTATCAGTCGGATTTTGATGGGGATCTTGTTCAAGAGGTACCGGTCTTGCATGAACACATCTGCATGTAGTCGACTCATGAGATCCACCGAGGCACCGTTCGCAGTGAAAGCCTTCCGTTTGTTATATCCCACATTGTCCACAGTGTCCATGTGCTCGGGTGTGTCCTGGTAGAATAAAGCGGCTGTCAGCTGAGATTTTTTAGCCTCTCGGCCATACGACAACAGTGTCTCGATGTAGGCTCGATAGGGGTACGTGTTGGTCGAGTCACTGATGAGTTTGTCGCTGAGAAAAATATCCACCTGTTGAAACATCGAGTGCAGCCAGAGATTCGTCGGGCCCACCGTTGCAGCTTGGATGATTCTGGAGCCATCTCCATTGACGACCTTGGCTTTCACATACACGTATGTATGGGCTAAATCCACATTACTGATGTTGAACTCGATGGGCCCTGTTTCGTTGATGCTGGAGAGCGGGAGATGCTCCACCCATAATCCTTGTTCGGCACTGGTCTGTGTGGGCGGCACGGTCCACAAATCAAATTCACTGTTGGTGGAGGGACAGGACTCTGTGTGGATTAAGGACATGTTTAAGAAAAGATATCCTGGGTCTTCGATGTGCGTCGTTGCTGGGTCGGTCGTCGACTGGTGCGTGGTCTCGGTGGGGCAGCTCTTTTATTCCCTACGGTGCGTTGTGCTTTGGCCACCAAGACGCCTCCCGCTTCTTTGGCCCGCCGTTTCAAGGATTCTTTGGGTGCCGTGCCACCCAAGACATCACCGGCCACTTGCAGTCCACTGCGTACCGCTTGTTTGCCGATTGCTTTCACCCCACGCGTCACCAAGGGCAGGAACGTTTGACGATGCTGCCGAGTATGTTCCCCAGTCCATGTCCTCGTTGCATGCGTGCACCGCTAAAGACCGGAAAGCCACCCCCGGCCTGTTGGGCATAATAGTCCATATAGCTGCGTGCATCGCACTCGTAAGGTACTTTCATTATGCAAAGTGGGGAGCACGTGCTTGTCGAAAATGAAGTGTCAGCACCACTTTTCCTCGTTCGAATGCCACCGGTCGTCCCGTGTCATCTCTTATGTCCACCGTGATAGTGTTGATGTCGGTTTGTCGTACGGGCAGGTAGAGCATGTGGGTGAAACTGTGGGTGATTTGATCTCCATACGTCTTTTTAATGGGGACCACCCGTAACAGAGGTGTGTTGATATCGCCCACGATGTGGTTGTCGACTACGTCCGAGTAGACGTAGAGTCCGTACATACCCGACTTCATATCCATCGGGATCTGGCCATGGTCCTCGGATGGACCCGTGTAGGTCGCGTGAGCGAGACCCAGCATTTGCTGTAGGATAGGACTCAGTACGACACTCACGTTGGCGGTGAGAAGGATCTGTGCCTTGTCGTTGTGTGCGTTGTAATCGAAGTCCACGTGATTCTTGAAGGGAAAGGATTTGATGGGTTTTGAAGTATTCGTGACCTCCCGTAGAGCCTTATAATGCAACAGTCTTGTCAGCCCACCCATGAACTCCTTGGGGGTATCGTATTGGCCTTCGGGGAGGGTGAGTCGGGTGTTTTTGCCTTCGTAGGTCACCTCGTACCACACTTCATTGGCTCGCACGTTGTACCACGAGTAAGGGTATTGGATATCCACGAGGCCACATTCCCATCGTCCAGGTAAATGCAACGGTTGCGGTAACTGGGTGACGTACTTGGCCACGGTGTTGTCAGGAAACACATCCAGCGAACTGTTACTGGGTAGGGTGAGGTAAAACATGGCGACTGAGCTGTCCTGCTGCTGCTGTTGGTTTTAATAGGTGTTCCAGGCCTTGGGCGGTTGTGTCCGGCGTCGTGTTCGTCGCGGTGACTTGCTACGTGTCACGGCTCTGGAGATGGGGTGTCCTGATCAAGGATGGTTTTTTAAAGGCCTGAAAAGAAGGTGCCCGTTGTGGTGGTGTTTTGGGGGGTGACTCCGGTTTCCACTCGGCTTCCCAAGGTTGTGGAGTCTGTCGTGGTTCACGACTCGGTGAGTCACGCTGCATAAAGGCCCAGCGGTGGGGGTTCCCCACCAATTCCTGTGGTACATGCATGTCTTTCAAGCCTTGAGCGAAGACCTCCCATCCTCGAGGATCCGTGTGCGACCTGCGTTGACGCATCAGATCATTCACTAAATCCGTCATGTGGGTCCCCGGGACCACCTGATTCTGTACCAGGAGTTCGCCTTTATCATTCCAAGTCATGTTAGGATTCTGTTTCATCCGTTGTAATACCAGGCCAGCTTGTTTCTTGAACGATGCAGGTACACTCTTCAGGACTTCATCTTCCACCCACTGTGGGGCTGTGGGTGGTAGCCCTGGTAATGGCGGCTGTTGGAGCTGTGCTGAGGTCGGCGGTGTGTCGCGTGGTGGTGGTGGTGGTGGGGTAGAGAGGGTTTTGTATTGGTCCATGAACGTCATGTACCGTTGAAGCGTCTCATTGTACCGTTGTACTTTCTCACTGTCGCTTAACCCCGGTCTTTGTAAGATCTGTTGCATCTCTCCATCGAGGGTGTTTATGGTCTTCACCGTAGGTGGGACAGGGTAGGGCGATTGAAGGTTTTGAAGGAACCGTGGTTCGACGAGGATCATTTTTTTCGTGTGGTTCATTGTCGGCCGAAGAGTCCACCCAATACTGGACCCAACACGGAAGCGGCCAACGGTGCTAAGATGGCCCCGAGAAAGCCACCTTTCTGTAACACCTTTTTCTTTTGTGTTTGAGAGACTCGCTTCTGGACTAGGGTTCGGAGACCTGTCTTATGCTTGGTCAACTTGGTCTTCTGAGCCGGAGTCAGTGGTAAGTTGCCTTTTTAACAGGTTGTACCCTATCTCACACAGACCGCGTACAAGGTCAGGGTCCGCACCACGTACAATGGTTCGGACCAACTCGGGTGGGGCCGTCTTCAATACACGGAGCGTCGGGGCGTGCTTCCGTACTAATGCTAGAACCCACAATTCTGCTCTTTTTATCCTGTTGCGGGCTATCTCCTGAATATCAAACAGAGACAAAGTCAACCATGATGTGGTATTAATTCTTTTTATTATCCCCATCATGAAACACACACACCCCAGCTGAGGGAGCCACTGTGGGTGTGTTTACATTATTTTTGCGTGTAAACGTGGTGGGTCTCTCCGGGAAAGATTCCGGTCCGTAGTCGAAGGTGATCGGGGGTGGCTTGCTTGAGGTCGAAGAGCATATACCCGTGCTGAGCGGTTGTCGCATCTTTAAAGGCTTCCAACGCAAACGGTGTGCGGCCGGGATACATCTGTCTCGCCAGGTGCAGCAGTTGAGTGGTGTCTCTCGGGTTTTTGAAGACCAACAGATAGTGGGCATTTAAGCTGATGTTCCGATGTTCTTTGTTTTTACTGAACAGATTCTGCACAATGTAGATGATGCTGAGCCGTCGATGATGGCTGCCTTTGGTAAAGAGTTGGGTGACGCGCGCATCCGTCTCCGCCATGAGATCATCCAGAACCACCAAGGTGTCGGGTTCCAAATCGGCCAGGTAAGGTAGGCCTTCCACGAACGTGATATGGGGCATTGCTGCATACGCTGCCTGCCATTCTCCATAACACCACACGACTGGTGGTGGGTACAACGTCGGTCGTCGTTGTCTGTTCACTGTGAGGGATGAAATCCGGTGGGTTTTGAGACGTAGTGGGTGTACTTGGTGTAGATGTGGAGCTTGGTGTGGAGCTCGATGTGGCTTGTACACGTGGTGTGGTGGTGATGACTGGGCTCGTTTCGATCACAGGGTTGCCTGGTGTAGAGGTCTGTAGACTGGTTTGACTGGTGGCTGGAGTTCTAAGTTGCTTAAGTAGAGTGCTGAGATAGGCTACGTCGTAAAACACTCCTCCGTACAACACACTCAACAGGATTAGCACTATGGCCACAAAGCCCACTTGCGCTTTGCGCGTTTTGGGAGACGCTGTGTTCAGAGGCAGCTGCTGTTGGTCCATAGCGCCGTGTTCATTGTCGAACGTGGAATGAAGGATGACGGTAGTGGTGTCTGGCTTTATAGTCGTTTCACCTGGTTGGCCGCGACCCAGGAATTGAAGGAACTGGGCCAGCCTTGCCATTTGACGAAATGAAACAGTTTGCCACGGTGGCGTTCCGTTTTCAAAATCTGCTCCACCGTGTAGTAATCTTGCTTTGTTTTTACGACAGGCTGTAATTCCGTGTCGTAAAACGTCCCTAGCAACGGTTCCCCTTGAAGATCTTCCAGTTCATAGACTCGCTCCTGTCGGGGTAGGCGCCATTTAATCAGGAAGTGCTCATCGCTCCAGTTGGGCAAGTAACTTTTCTCAAATTGACCTTTGACTTTACTGATCCGTACAGGGTCCCCGACCTTGAACACCTCCTTCGGCGTTCGCTGCGATTGCCTGGGGTACAAGACACGCCGGATTTGGGCTTCATTGCGTTGGGTGACGGTAATGGGGGCTCTCTCTATACTCCGGTGATAGGCTCGATTGTATCCACTCACAAGTTTCGGGAGAACATCGATGTACCGCCTTGTATTCTTATAGGTGAAATATTTATACATGCAGCCTTTGAATGTCCTGTTGAACCTTTCCACAACGGAAGCCTTGGTCTCGTTGTACGTATGGAAGAAAAACACCTTCTGGGCTTTCAGAAACTGTTGGAACGGTCTGTTGAGGAATTCCGTGCCTTCGTCGGTTTGCAAATACAAGGGTTTGCGCCCGGTCTTGAAGATGTCCTTGAACGCCGCTATGAGATTCGCACCCGTTTTCGTCCGGATGGGTACCACCCACGCATACTTCGACAGGATATCGATGCACGTCAAGATATACCGATTCCCATCGTTGTGTTTGGCAAAGGCGCTCATATCGACCAAATCCGCTTGCCACTGGGCATCTATACCACCCACGATGACCCGGTTTCGTAGAAAATGGCGACGGACAGATCGATGTAAGGTATAGGTGTCTTGTTTTTTAACCAATCTCGGACTTGGGCACGTTGTATCCCCTGGGGTTTGGCCGCTCGATAGAGAGCCGACAATGCACTATAGGCCGCCGGACTGTCGGGACTGTAGTATAAGTTATCCAACACCTTCTCCCAGCTCTTCATGGTGACAAATGATGATGGACCCTGGCTCTATCGTTTATTTATTACGGTATATCTTGGGCCGGAGTTTCTTTCTGATTTTCTTCGTTGGCTTCGTGTCCATGGTAAATAACCAGTCCAACTCGTCTGATGACCGCTCTTCCTCCGTAAGCACTTGATCCACATCTGCCACGGCATCTTCCAATGCAGACCATAGAACAGGGTGAAGGGTAAAATGCACTGTACCTCCATCTAGCCGAACCAATTGAGCAAAGAAGGGGCCGCGTCGGATGTACACATCGTGACACAAGTGGATGAGATCGCAGTCCAGTTCACCAGACAACACCCAATTGAATTTGGTCCAGCCCTCCCGGGACAGACGAATATGAGCCGGGCACGGTTGTGTAGGGTCTGCATCACAGATGTCTCCTACCTCCTCCATGATATCGACCTTATCCGCATAGACGTGCAGGAAGACCTCGGGGGTCAAGCTGAGATACGCCCGTACTGCCTCCGCCATGATCAGTACGTGAATGGTACAAGATTTGTACTGTCTCGCGTATTTATAGGAAGAACTCCGTGAGATCAAAGGATCGGATGGTCATGTCACTGGGCTGACAGTCTAGCCGGATAATCAATGGTTTGGTCGTCTGGTTCATTGCTAGGTTTGGTAATTTGTTCGTTGGGTTCTGCCGCCGCTTCACTCAGGGCACGAGCCCACCCCAACTGAACAGCTGATCGCTCGTCCGGTGTAACCAGCTGGTCCACGATAGGCACCACTTTCTCGAAGGCTGTCCACAGATCGGGGTCTAGGGTGAAGCCTCGCTTAGGGTCTTGGTAACGGCCCAGGCGTGGGAAGAAGGGTCCACGGTGTACGTAGATGGCATTGTCTATGTGGATGAGGTTTCCGTCGAGCTCACCGCTCAACACCCGTTTAAATTTGGTCCAGCCGTCACGGTGTAGCGTAACCGTATTCGATACGGCCTCAGCGCGCGACCAGGAAACATCTCCACGGTCTTCAACGATGGTGACTATCTTCATAGACGTGAAACCCCACCCGGTGTGTAAGGGGAAGGATGGCTCGTAGGACTGGTGACATGGTTGACCCAACGACGAACGGTGAATGACACACACTCTGACTGTCTCTCGTATTTATGGTCAGGTCCCTCGGTGACGTGGTTGACCCAACGACGAACGGTGAATGACACACACTCTGACTGTCTCTCGTATTTATGGTCAGGTCCCTCGGTGACGTGGTTGACCCAATGACGATCGGTGAATGACGCACACTGTGACTGACCCTCGTATATATCGGTTGCACATAAGCGCATCTGTGGAGGCGTTGCACATAAGCGTTTCTGTGGAGGCTCTGAAAAGCTGTTCTTTTTCTGTCGCTGTCATTGCCACAGCGTCAGGGTCAATAGGGCAAAGACCATTACTAGGCCAACGAGCCGTAGCTGGTTCCGGCGTGAGCGTTCGTGATCCATAGTCCGGGCATCAAGGATGGCTGTCATAGTCCAGTAGTGGTGGGTGATAGCACGCCTCTCCATCGAGTGCACTCTGTCGAGGACCGTTTCTGTAAACTCTTTCAGGATCTGGCGTCGCCCCTCGTTGTTGTCGCCATCTCCAAATATGGACCGAACCACTGCTCGGTAATCCGTGAGTGAATTAACCACGGTCGCATGCTGTAAAATGCGACTGGCATAGGGATGAGTGTCCATCATGGCTCTGTAACCGTAGGAATGAGGTGTGGGATGTAGAGGGCGAGTTTTATACACCGTGTCACACATGCGCGCCTATACGTAGCTCTACGGCTGTAGTCCGTGATACGTACTATTCTGATTGGTTAGTTCAAAAAGAGAGCAACAACAAAAATCAAAGATTACAGGTCAATCTTTTTATTAGCCCAACCCTCATCCTTTCGGGTGTCCCTATGGGTCTCCCTACGGTTGTCCCTACGGGTTCGCTTCATGATGCGACTGACGCTCCAGACTGTGTGGCTCCTATAGATATAGTACCTCATCGACAATGGGGACTACTTGTTCCAAAGCCGTCCATAGATCGGGATCCAGGGTAAAACCACCGTCGTTCAGACAGAGGAGTCGAGCGAAAAAGGGACCGCAGAAAATGTAGACGTCGTCACACAGGTGAATGCTATCACCGTCCAGGTCACCCAACAACACACGTTTCAAGGTAGTCCATCCTTTCGGTGACAAAGAGACGTGCGCTTTGGGTTCAGAAGTACACCAACACCTAAGTCCGCTATCGATGAAGACCACTCGTTTGGGGTACAACAATAGGGTGTAGTCAGGTGTAAGCCTCCGGGTAGTCACAGTCCCTTCTTTCACCTCGGGGTGTAGTAAGTCATCCACCTCGGGGAGTACATCTTTCAGTGCCATCCATAAGGGTGGACAGAGTGTGATATAGGTACCTCCACTCTGTTCCAACCGGGGAAAAGGGAATCCTCTCCAGCAGTGCGTATGTGCACACCGACTTCCACGTGCATGAAATCCCTTTCGGGCTCTTTTCCCTGTAACAATCATGTCAATAGAGTCCAGCCTGATAGCGATAACAAAATCTTCACCTTCTGCGGTGCGTCTTGGACCAGCTCCAGGTGATCGTCATTGACGATGAGGTAGACGTCGGACGTCAGCTGGAATAACGCAAGCTCTGTTCCGCTCGCTGCCATGGTGGGGAATGAAAAGCGAACGGTTAGAGAGGTGGCTTTATAGTGTACCTGTTGGGTAGGGTTTTATACATCGTGCGTGGCACTTGTTATACTCGCTTGCGCCATAAGGTCAATAAGGTTAGAAATGC
>JAVTVY010048629.1:0-23392 GCA_036873755.1 Hanleya hanleyi
AGGACATGCTGCCCGAAGAATATCCAGGCCTGTCCGACGATGATTAGAATAAACGGTTCAGAATGAACATGACCGAAGAAGGAACTCTCTGAAATGGCGACTTCTGATTGGACAAGAATACATCTAACGGACAGGAACGAATAGGACAGATGCAAATGGCGGTCTCCGATTGGACAAGAGTCTTTCTTGAATTGTAAACATACCCAACGCGGCTCCCCCAGCGTGGGTATGTTATGATGGATGGGGAAAATAAACTATATGAAAAAAAAAAAAAAAAAAAAAACTTGTTGTTGTTGTTGTTCCCTCATGTGTCATCCTTGTTGTTGTTGTTTTCTCTCTCTCTCCGGTCTATATCATGGCGTCAAAACGTCTAGCAGGACCCATACAAGGACCAGTTTTCGACACTAGGTGACCACATCCCGACGGAATGGCCAGTTTTCGACACCGGATGTGCCGCCATCTTGAACACACGTGCCGCCATCTTGGATATGGCCCATAATGCACCGGGTCAAAATACTCGCTTCTGATTGGCTGAGAGCTCTGTGACCGATTTGAAATACTCGCTTCTGATTGGACGAGAGCTCCGCATTGCGTCTGCGCATGCGCAGAATGATATTCCTACCGCACCATCTCGACCCCAAATACCTTCATGTACTGCCCGAAAATGGCCACTTTCGCTACTACTCGTACCGATGACGTCACCGATGACGTCACAGATGACGCGAACATCCCTCAAATCGGAATGTACACCCCGAGAACTACAAGATGACACCTTCCAGGACGCATTCGAACCGTGAATAGCCCATCTCGACCCCAAATACCTTCACTGCCCCAAAATGGCCACTTTACTTTACATTCAACGCAAACACAACCAAGAGACACAGCCGAGTCCCGCTATAGGTCCAACAAGAGCAGTAGAGCATCCCTATACGATGACGGTGAGCGGCCCTACAGGGTGTGGAAAGACATCCTGGGTGATGAAGTTCTTAGAGGGAGGTGTGGCAACCCCAGCTCGGACACGTGTTGTTTGGTGTTATAGCCAATGGCAGCCCGCCTACGAAACTACAAGGTTACAGGATGTGAGCTTTGTCCCAGGAATTCCTCACGACATAGACGAACCCTATTACTTCGATTCCGAGCAGACGAACGTGGTAGTGCTCGATGATCTGATGAGTGCGGCCAAGGACAATTCGAAAATCGCCGACCTATTCACCAAAGGGTCCCATCATCGCAATCTGTCCGTCATCTATTTGACTCAGAATCTCTTTCCTCAAGGGAAGGCGTCCAGAGATATTGCCTTGAACTGCCAATACTTTGTGTTGTTCTCCAATCCCATTGACAGAGCACAAATCCGTGTGTTTGGTAGTCGAATTTATCCTCAGAACATTGACCATTTTATGCGGGCGTTTCAAGAAGCGACAATTCGTCCGTATGGCTACCTGTTCGTAGATTTAAAAGCCCATACCCCCGAAGATCGTCGGCTGACCACCCACCTGTTACCCGGCGAGGAATCACCACAACGGCATATACCCCTACACCATCCGCCGAGTCCACTCCTGGCAGAGCAGCAGCAGCAGCCCACCCCCATACAGGGGGTCCGCTTCATACCATCAGTCCCGGAATATCACCCAATCGTGAAGGCCCAACCCGAGGTTGAAGAACATAATGTGAACTCGAGGCTATGGAAGGATTTGTTCAAAGAAAGTATGGACGCCGAGATGGGCGAGATTTTGGAGGCCACAGGAAACAAGTTTCAACGCAAAGGGTATTCGAAAGAGGAAGCTGCAATTTTAGCCCATAACAGATTGGCACCCAGACTACGACGGGCTTTACGTCAGCAGTATGTCGACTTACTGACCCATATGAAATTGTTGGATAAGGACCCAGTCCATATGGAAATTGAAAGAACAGCGTCGATGTTGAAAACCTCGGGCATGAACTGGAAAGCGGCGTATGTCAGAGCAATAGCACAAAACATTTGTTCGAACGCATCATTAAACAACGTTAAAGCATTAAGAAAGTGTGTTAAAGCGTTGAGACGAGCGTTAAGGCGTAACGACGGGCGTTGACGGGCGTCACTGCATTTCGATGAATTGGTGTCAATTCCATGAAATCAGAGCTTCTGAACTAATTCACCAGGGCGTTGAAGCGTTGAGCTAAGCGTTGATGGGCGTTACTGTCTATAAAAGCGAGCGTATTCCCCAAACACGCACAGTCGACGTTCAACCGTCAACATGGCTTATACTTGTTCTGAGTGTGAACGCACGTTCACCAGACATTACGATATGATGCGACACCAGAAAAATATACATGGGACTGAAGACGCCGAGGAGCCCGTTGAGGCAGATTCTGATACAGAGATTGATGAGAGTGCATCGACTGATACCGAATCCAAGATGGCTGACAGTCTATCTACTGATATGGAGAGCTTGACCTCAGAGAATCAGCCTTCATCCCAGGAAAGTGAGGCAGAACCTACCTTCTGGGATCGTATTGTGACAGCAGCTATCAATACTCACGCTGAAGCGATCGAGGACGCCGGAGAGGATAATTTACAACAGACGTACACCCAAATGCGCCCCCGCATCAGGAAAACAGCCATGGCGATCTATGAACAGTATACCTTACTACCGCTTGAAATGAAAGGGGACCCCACGCACAGGTCCATCGTGAAGACCAAGCGTCACTTGGAAGAGGATATGGGTTTACCACCCACAGAGGCCCTGGAAAATGCGATCAGAATGCGCAAACAACTGTTTCAGGACATGCTGCCCGAAGAATATCCAGGCCTGTCCGACGATGATTAGAATAAGCGGTTCAGAATGAACATGACCGAAGAAGGAACTCTCTGAAATGGCGACTTCTGATTGGACAAGAATACATCTAACGGACAGGAACGAATAGGACAGATGCAAATGGCGGTCTCTGATTGGACAAGAGTCTTTCTTGAATTGTAAACATACCCAACGCGGCTCCCCCAGCGTGGGTATGTTATGATGGATGGGAAAATAAACTATATGAAAAAAAACTTGTTGTTGTTGTTGTTCCCTCATGTGTCATCCTTGTTGTTGTTGTTTTCTCTCTCTCTCTATATCATGGCGTCAAAACGTCTAGCAGGACCCATACAAGGACCAGTTTTCGACACTAGGTGACCACATCCCGACGGAATGGCCAGTTTTCGACACCGGATGTGCCGCCATCTTGAACACACGTGCCGCCATCTTGGATATGGCCCATAATGCACCGGGTCAAAATACTCGCTTCTGATTGGCTGAGAGCTCTGTGACGGATTTGAAATAATCGCTTCTGATTGGACGAGAGCTCCGCATTGCGTCTGCGCATGCGCAGAATGATATTCCTACCGCACCATCTCGACCCCAAATACCTTCATGTACTGCCCGAAAATGGCCACTTTCGCTACTACTCGTACCGATGACGTCACCGATGACGTCACAGATGACGCGAACATCCCTCAAATCGGAATGTACACCCCGAGAACTACAAGATGACACCTTCCAGGACGCATTCGAACCGTGAATAGCCCATCTCGACCCCAAATACCTTCACTGCCCCAAAATGGCCACTTTACTTACTACAACCAACTGCGCATGCGCAGATTAACGCGACATGCATTCAAAAACACACCATTCTGACTCTACCCCATACAAGCTTCACTTTGACACCTCACACGACCCATTCGAACCGTGATTAGCTCATCTCTAACCCAAACACACCCCTACATAGCACCCAAAATGCCTGTTTTCTATACTACGGCCAGACTGCGCATGCGCAGACTATTGAACACGGACGAACCATTAGTGTAGTCAAGTGCTCCTCCACGAGAGCTTCAAAATAAGACCTCACTCGACCCCATTGGACCATGAGGGACTCACCTAGACTCCAACATGTCCACCCCGTATGGGCCTATACACCCATAGCCATGCAGTATAGGCCTATGGGCCTACCCAGGCCTCGGTGACTTTTTTCAAAAATTTCACCGATTCGCTCCGCAACACTTCCTATCGTGTTCTAAATGACGAGACGAGTAAAACGAGACCCCACAACCCTACCGCAAATGTATAGAAGTACGTTTCCCAGGGGGATAAACATTGAACCTATACCCCAGTATGGGACTATATGGGGCTCGGTGACTTTTTCAAAAATTTCACCGATTCGCACGGGGACACTTCCTATCATGTTCTAAATGACGAGACGAGTAAAACGAGACCCCACAACCCTACCGCAAATGTATAGAAGTACGTTTCCCAGGATGGTCCTATACCTCCCATACCCCATATAGGCATTTTCCGTAATTTAGGATAAAGTCCGTATTCCGTATTTTTTCAGGAAAATTTTTACATACACCCACCCTGGAACTAGGGGGAGATAACTCTATTGATAGACAAGCCCCGTTAAGCCCGGCGACCTATATACCCCTCATACCCCATATAGGCATTTTCCCAGGTTTTTCGATAAAGTCCGTGTTCCGTATTTTTTTTTTCAGGAAAAATTTTACATGCACCCACCCATGCATGGATGCCCCTTCACCTAGGCTTCACATGGATACCTCACTCGACCCCATTGACCATTAGTGGCTCCCCTAGCTCCCAAACGTCTATTTCCATACCCTTGGGCCACCGCGCATGCGCAGAATGCCGATATGTCAACCCCACCCCCAGTCCATTAGATGCCTCTTCATGAATGCTTCACATTGATACCTCACTCGACCCCATTGGACCATTAGGGGCTCCCCTAGCTCCAACACGGCTATTTTCATACCCTTCGGCCACCGCGCATGCGCAGAAGGCCGCTATTTCAACCCCACACCCAGTCCATTAGATGCCCCTTCATGAATGCTTCACATCGATACCTCACTCGACCCAATCGGACCATTTTATCTAGGGACTACTTTTTCTCCGCGGAAGCTTTTTTCCCCGACCGCATCACCGCCAGACCGCATTACCGCGGAAGAATACATGCCCAGGGGCCCTTTGCCGGAACTATAGTGACCCGAAGTTACCTCCCCCTAGATTGGAACTCTTCTGGGTTGGAGGTGAGAAAGGTCAGTCACGTGACGTCATCTCATTTGCATAAATCGGACCCAATCGGTCTTTTATATACTACTCGCGTCACGATAGTGGGTTCGGATGCATGTTATCCCCCCCCCCTCCGAAAAATAGAGGGAGAAAAAAAAACAATATTGATTCTAGTATCCATTTTCTGTGATCTGGAGCATTTTCAGAGGTTTCTTTCGGATACTTATTGGACCACTTTATTTTATAAACTCCTCTTCAGAGACAAATTTGTTGACAAACATATGCTTTGAAGCTGGAGCTTCAAACAGTGACATACTAATAGTATTTACATAATTCCTATGCTTCTCTTCGTGGAAACTATATTACAGCAACAATCAACACTTAGTCTGCCGCATCTTCACAACGTCAAAGTTTCTATTTGCGAGACAAAGGCGAACCCTTGACCATCTTGCATAGCAGACCGCGTTCCCAAATTCAATATTTAAAATTAGATCTTCCTTCTGAAGGCTAATTTTGCAAATTAATTTTGCTAAATTCCGAATATCTTCACAACAAATAAGTTCACAGCGAACACATGTATATAAATGGAATCTTTGAGAAATACTCTTTCAGCGAATACATACATTGTCATAGCTGTGAGGCATATTTTTAGCTGTATAAAGACAAATTCAAGAGGGTGTGTAATATTGTCTGCAGGAGGGCTCAGTATCCTTAAACTGATTCTTGAGTTACTCCGGATACTCCGGCTTCCTCCAATAACCGAACTGGCTGTCACCATATGCATGAGTGAAATAAACTTGAGTGTGACATTACACCAAATCTCCCACCCTCTTGAGTTACTGAATACAGTCATGACAGTAACAAAACACTAAAATCGATAACTTTGTTGAACTATACCACAAACTGTTTGGGACCAATTTTTCTCTTTCAATCGAAATATTTTGATAAGTAAATATGGCAGCGCAATTACACTATCCTACACATATTGAACCTCTCGTAAAATATAATTAAACATCATTGTAACTTCTTTAATTACGTTAATAAGTCAAATTCTGTAATTAAAGTAATTAAAACGAACAATTATATACATATCTTCATTTGTGGCCTAGTTTTGTGCAACTAAATAAAAAACGATCCTCTGTAACTTAGAGAATACGTTTCTGGGTCGGTTTTTGAACCGATTGAGTTGTTTGAAAACTACATGTATACATCATGTATATAGAGAGATTAACGCCAAACCTGTTCAGCTAATGGGAACCCACTTCAAAATTAATAAATAAAACATGAAAATAAACAATCAGGAAGTGATTAGAAAGTAACGGCAATATACATCAACTCGGTTAGTAGTATATATAGAGCAGAATTACGCGTATTTCACCCGGATGTAACTATGACGTCACAACTGGTTGGTTTTGTAACGAGGCTTTTGATTGGTTGAGGTGTAAGTGTGAGGTTGAATTTGATTGGTTGAGGTGTCGTCCCTGTTGTAAATGTTGTAAAGCAAGATGGCGGCTTGGTTCGGGCATGTTCGGGCATGTTCGGGCAAAAAAAAAGTTCCGGCAAAAAAAAAAAAAAAAAAAAAATGTATTCATGCGCGGTGATGCGGTTTGGCCGTGGTTTTGGCGGTGATTCGGTCTCGGGAAAAAGCTTCCGCGGAGAAAAAGTAGTCCCTAGATAAAATGGTCCGATGGGGTCGAGTGAGGTATCAAAGTGAAGGTTAGGTGAAGGAGCATCTAATGGGCTGGGTGTGGGGTTGAAATATCGTCATTCTGCGCATGCGCGGCGGCCGAAGGGTATGAAAATAGCCTTTTTGGATCTAGGGGAGCCCCTAAGGGTCCGATGGGGTCGAGTGAGGTATCAAATTGAAGGTTAGGTGAAGGGGCATCTGATGGGCTGGGCGCGGGGTTGAACTATCGGCATTCTGCGCATGCGCGGAGGCCAAAGGGTATGAAAATAGCCTTTTTGGAGCTAGGAGATTGACTACTGGTCCAGTGGGGTCGAGTGAGGTATCGATGTGAAGCATTCGTGAAGGGGCATCTGATGGGCTGGGTGTGGGGTTGAAATATCGGCATTCTGCGCATGCGCGGTGGCCCAAGGGTATGGAAATAGCGGTTTTGGAGCTAGGGGAGTCCCTAATGGGCCAATGGAGTCGTATGAGGTATCAAAGTGAAGCATTCGTGAAGGGGCATCTGATGGACTGGGTGTGGGGTTGAACTATCGGCATTCTGCGCATGCGTGGTGGCCCAAGGGTATGGAAATAGCCGTGTTGGAGCTAGGGGAGCCCGTAATGGACCAATGGGGTCGAGTGAGGTATCAAAGTGAAGCATTCGTGAAGGGGCATCTGATGGGCTGGATATGGGGTTGAACTATCGGCATTGTGCGCATGCGCGGTGGCCCAAGGGTATGGAAATAGCCGTGTTGGCAGCTAGGGCAGCCCCTAATGGACCAATGGGGTCGAGTGAGGTATCAAAGTGAAGCTTATGTGAAGGGGCATCTGATGGGCTGGGTGTGGGGTTGAACTATCGGCATTCTGCGCATGCGCGGTGGCCCAAGTGTATGAAAATAGCCGTGTTGGGATGTAGGGGAGCCCCTAATGCACCAATGGGGTCGAGTGAGGTATCTAAGTGAAGCATTCGTGAAGGGGCATCTGATGGGATGGGTGTGCGGTAGGAATATCATTCTGCGCATGCGCAGATGCAATACGGAGGTCTCGTCCAATCAGAAGCGAGTATTTCAAATCCGTCCCAGAGCTCTCGTCCAATCAGAAGCGAGTATTTTGATCCGGTGCATTATGGGACATATCCAAGATGGCGGCACGTGTGTTCAAGATGGCGGCACATCCGGTGTCGAAAACTGGCCATTTTGTCGGATGTGGTCACTCAGTGTCGAAAACTGGACCCTGTATCACGTCACTTCCGGGTTTTTCACTAAAAAACTACCTCCAAACATAGAACAGTTCCACATGTTTCCCCTTACACGTCCGTATGGTCAACCGCCGGCACCTTTTCCCGCCCCGCCCCGCCCCGCAGCGCGCGCGCGCGGGTTCTCCGGCAGTGTGCGCGCGCGCGCGGCACAAAAGGTCACATCCAAGTGACAATGTTGCGGCATCGATATAGTCAGAGCTTGAGCACAAAAAAGGGGATTCTAGATGAACCTGGGAAAGATGGGCAGTTCCATTTGGACCAATCAGCTGTCGAGAAAAAAGAGCCAATCAGCGGTCGAGAAAAAGAACCAATCAGCGGCCGAACAATCAGCCAATCGAATTGGGGTACTCACGGTGTGCTTTCGCTGACGTCCGCGCCTACATCCGGGTTCTTCTCAACATCCGGGTATTGTTTTCTGGACATGGATGGGTTAGCTTTGGCTCCATTCTAGGCCACTGATTGGCTAATACGGTGTTCAAAGCCACTTTCATGCATTATGTTCATAGAACTTATAGTCATAAACTTAATCTATACGTGTTGGATGAGTCTCTTCACTCACCGTATACACGTACCTCAATGAAATGCCCGCTCCAAACCTACACCAAAAAACACGTACTTGGTCTGTGGGCTGATTTCATTGGCTCTCTCTATTTTACTATAGTACTCTTGCATTCTAACCTTGATGGGTTACATTGTGGCCCCATCCTACACCACTGATTTCAGTTTGATTGAATCTCCGCATTGGGCATTGATGCATTATGAATAAAACACACAAGACAGGGTTTTTTGGTGAGATCTCATTTTTTTTTTTATTCAGTGAACAACAACAACGTGAGAACAACCACGTGAAAACTGAAGCCCAGAACAAGGGGCTTGTAATTAACTGAAGCCCAGAACAAGGGGCTTGTACATTGAAGCCCAGAACAGGGGGCTTGTAAACTTAAGCCCAGAACAAGGGGCTTGTAATTAACTTAAGCCCAGAACGGGGCTTGTACATTGAAATGATGGGCGGCCCAGTCATATACGAGTACATCGCGGTCCTCGGCCTTGGGGTACTCGTCAAACATCTGTACGATGGTAGATTCCCCGGCATCGATGGTACAGGTAAAACAAGCAATATTGTCCGCACACGCTACTGGTCAGGCTTTGCAACGTTTGACTGTTCCAACACCACGTCTCTGTGCCTTGATCCATGAAGTCTGTTAAATCGGGATGGAGGGGTGGCAGGCCGTACGGGTCAAAGTATTCGCCCTGCTGTTCTGTCAAGTACACGGCCACCCAATGTTCACCGGGCCGATCCATCGGGTCGGTGTTGAGAACGTAAGCAGCAGGATACATACGGTCTAATGGGAACACATCTCGGGCGAACACCCCTTGAAACACCCTACGTGTCTCTGGGTCATTCTCCAGCACGGTGGTTATCTGGTCTGTATCCATGTTAGGTGGAGAAGTCACACAGCACGTTGCGCGCCTTGTCCACTTGAATGATGTTGTCAAACTCGGCGTAGCAGATCACATTCACGGTGTTCCGGAGGGCTCGTTGAAAGTGGATTTCCAACCGTAAATTGCCTTGCTTGGCCAGGGCCAGCTGATGGTCGTTCTCTAAGGTGGGGGTCAGATCGAAACAGAACAACGTGTATCCGTTCCCGTAGTCCTCCCGACTGATGAAATTCCCTTCGTCCTGGTTGATTTGACCGGTGGCTGTAAACAGGCTCTGATAGGCTCGAATGAAATTCGCGCGCCCAAAGTTCGGGGTTAAGGCCGTGGCTGGCACCTGTTGTCCATCCACATGCAGGGCCACAAAATTGATGCCGAAATGTTTAAAGTCAAACGGATTCTCTGGGTAGGCTCCACTGAAACTGGTATTTTCCACACAGGCCAGGATCAATCGCTTGGGTAGTTCCCCCAGGAACAGGTTGTCTTTGTTGGCGGTCGTATTTCCAGCAGACACAGAGAACACTTTGGTTTGCACACGTCGGATAGGGTACTGGGCTGGTTTTGTTTCCAAGGCTTTCATGTGTCCCAATTGAACGGCTGGATTCGGTTTCACTTTTCGGACATACAGGACTGCGTCTTCGATGACAATCTTATAGTCAGCTACATGCGCCTCTACGTTAGTGGCCATCAAGGCGAAGGTCGGAGGCGCCCGTATCAGTCGGATTTTGATGGGGACCTTGTTCAAGAGGTATCGGTCTTGCATGAACATGTCTGCGTGCAGTCGACCGATCATATCCACCGAGACGCCGTTCGCGGTCAAAGCCTTCCGTTTGCTATATCCCGTATTGTCGTTCTCTGCGCCCATGTGCTCGGCTTTGTCCTGGTAGAATAAAGCGGCTGTCAGTTGAGATTTTTTAGCCTCTCGTCCATGCGACAACAGCGTCTCGATGTAGGCTCGATAGGGGTACGTGTTGGTCGAGTCACTGATGAGTTTGTCGCTGAGAAATATATCCACCTGTTGAAACATCGAGTGCAGCCAGAGATTCGTGGGGCCCACCGTTGCTTGGTCGGCGATTCTGGTGCCATCTCCATTGGTGATCTTGGCTTTCACATATAAGTATGTATGGGCTAAATCCACATAGGTCGTATCCGCATTACTGATGGTGAACTCAATGGGCCCTGTTGCATTGATGCTGGAGATCGGGAGATGCTCAACCCATAATCCTTGTTCGGCACTGGTCTGGGTGGGCGGGACGGTCCACAAATCAAATTCACTGTTGGTGGAGGGGCAGGACTCGGCGTGGATCAAGGCCATGTTTTAAGAAAAGATATCCCGGGTCTTCTTCGATGTGCGTCGTCGCTGGGTTGGTCGTCGACTGGTGCGTGATCTCGGTGGGGCAGCTCTTTTATTCCCTACGGTGCGTCGTGCTTTGGCCACCAAGACGCCTCCCGCTTCTTTGGCCCGCCGTTTCAAGGCTTCTTTGGGTGCCGTACCCCCCAAGACATCACCGGCCACTTCCAGTCCACTGCGTACCGCTTGTTTACCGATTGCTTTCACCCCACGCGTCACCAAGGGCAGGAACGTTTTGACGATGCTCCCGAGTATGTTCCCCAGTCCATGTCCACGTTGCATGCGTGCACCACTAAACACCGGAAAGCCACCCCCGGCCTGTTGGGCATAATAGTCCATATAGCTGCGTGCATCGCACTCGTAAGGCACCTTCATTATACAAAGTGGGGAGCACGTGCTTGTCGAAAATGAAGTGTCAGCACCACTTTCCCGCGTTGGAATGCCACCGGTCGTCCCGTGTCATCTCTTATATCCACCGTGATCGTGTTGATGTGGGTTTGTCGTACAGGCAGGTAGAGCATGTGGGTGAAACTGTGGGTGACTTGATCGCCATACTTATTTTTAATGGGCACCACCCGTAACAGAGGTGTGTTGATATCGCCCACGATGTGGTTGTCCACCACGTCCGAGTAGACGTAGAGTCCGTACATACCCGACTTCATATCCATCGGGATCTCGCCATGGTGTTCGGTGGGACCAGCGAACGTCTGTAGATCGAAACCCAGCATTTGCTGTAGGATAGGACTCAGTACGACACTCGCGTTGGCGGTGACGGTAAGCTGTGCCTTGTCGTTGTGTGCGTTGTAATCGAAGTCCACGTGATTCTTGAAGGGATAGGCTTGGATGGGTTTTGAATTATTCGTGACCTGCCGTAGAGCCTTATAATGCAACAGTCTTGACAGCCCACCGATGAACTCCTTGGGAGTATCGTATTGGCCTTCGGGGAGGGTGAGTCGGGTGTCTTTTCCTTCGTAGGTCACCTCGTACCACACTTCATTGGCTCGCACGTTGTACCACGAGTAAGGGTACTGAATATCCACCAGTCCACATTCCCATCGTCCAGGTAAATGCAACGGTTGCGGTAACTGGGTCACATACTTGGCCACGGTGTTGTCAGGAAACACATCCAGCGAACTGTTACTGGGTAGGGTCAGGTAAAACATGGCGACTGAGCTGTCCTGCTGCTGCTGTTGGTTTTAATAGGTCTTCCACGCCTTGGGCGGTTGTGTGCGGCGTCGTGTTCGTCGCGGTGACTTGCTACGTGTCACGGCTCTGGAGATGTGGGGTGTCTTGATCAAGGGTGTTTTTTTATAGGCGCGAAAAGAAAGTGCCCGTTGTGGTGGTGTTTTGGGGGGTGACTCCGGTTCCCATTCGACTTCCCAAGAAGGTAGTGGGCCACTCGGTGATTGCTGGGTTTGCTGCATAAAGGCCCAGCGGTGGGGTTCCCCACCAATTCCTGTGGTACATGCATGTCTTTCAAGCCTTGAGCGAAGACCTCCCATCCTCGAGGATCGGTGTGCGATCTGCGTTGACGCATCAGATCATTCACTAAATCCGTCATGTGGGTGCCGGGGACCACCTGATTCTGTACCAGGAGTTCGCCTTTATCATTCCAAGTCATGTTAGGATTCTGTTTCATCCGTTGTAATACCAGGCCAGCTTGTTTCTTGAACGAGGCAGGTACACTCTTCAGCACTTCGTCTTCCACCCACTGTGGGGCTGTGGGGGCTACCTCACCCGGCTGTTGGAGCGGTGCTGAGGTCAGCGGTCTGTCACGTGGTGGTGGTGGTGGTGGTGGTGGTGGTGCTGTTGCTGGGGTAGACAGGGTTTTGTATTGGTCCATGAACGTCATGTACCGTTGAAGCGTCTCATTGTACCGTTGTACTTTCTCACTGTCGCTTAACCCCGGTCTCTGTAAGATCTGTTGCATCTCTCCATCGAGGCTGTTTATGGTCTTCACCGTAGGTGGGACAGGGTAGGGTGATTGGAGGTTTTGCAGGAACCGTGGTTCGACGAGGACCATTTTTTTCGTGTGGTTCATTGTCGGCCGAAGAGTCCACCCAATACTGGACCCAACACGGAAGCGGCCAACGGTGCTAAGATGGCCCCGAGAAAGCCGCCTTTCTGTAACACCTTTTTCTTTTGTGTTTGAGGGACCCGCTTGTGGACTAGGGTTCGGAGACCTGTCTTATGCTTGGCCAACTTGGTCTTCTGAGCAGGAGTCAGTGGTACGTTGCCTTTTAACAGGTTGTACCCGATCTCGCACAGACAGCGTACAAGGTCAGGGTCCGCACCGCGTACAATGGTTCGGACTAACTCGGGTGGGGCCGTCTTCAATACACGGAGCGTGGGAGCGTGCTTCCGTACTCGCGCAGACATCCTGTACAACTAATGCTAGAACCCACAACTCTGCCCTTTTTATCCACCTCACAGACAAAGTCAACCCTGCTGTGGTATTCATTCTTTTTATTATTCCCCATCATCAAACACACAAACCCCAGCTGGGGGCGCCACTGTGGGTGTGTTTACATTATTTTTGCATGTACACGTGGTGGGTCTCTCCGGGAAAGATGCGGTCCGTAGTCGAAGGTGGTCGGGGGTGGCTTGCTTGAGGTCGAAGAGCATATACCCGTGCTGAGGGGTTGTGGCATCTTTGAAGGCTTCCAACGCAAACGGTGTGCGGCCGGGATACATCTGTCTCGCCAGGTGCAGCAGTTGAGTGGTATCTCTCGGGTTTTTGAAGACCACCAGGTAGTGGGCATTTAAGCTGATATTCCGATGTTCTTTGTTTTTACTGAACAGATTCTGCACAATGTAGATGATGCTGAGCCGTCGATGATGGCTGCCTTTGGTAAAGAGTTGGGTGACCCGTGCATCCGTCTCCGCCATGAGATCATCCACAACCACCAAGGTGTCGGGTTCCAAATCGGCCAGGTTGGGTAGGCCTTCCACGAACGGATGTGGGGCATTGCTGCATACGCTTCCTGCCATTCTCCGTAACACCACACGACTCGGGCAATGGGTGGGTGATCATGCTGTCGGCGTGTTGAAGGAGCTTCCTGACGAAGTGCGTTTTGCCGGAGCCCGTCGGTCCTGCGATGACGCAGGTGAAGGGATGTTGCCACCGAGGGTCCATGGTTTGAGGTCTATCCGTTGTCGTGGTAACCCGCTCTTGTAAATTTCGTACGAGTGAACTGGAGTGGTGGTGGGTACAACGTCGGTCGTCGTTGTCTGTTCACGTTCAGAGATGGTGCTGGGGGTGGGTACAACGTGGGTGGTCGTCGTCGTTGTGGGTTCACTGTGAGGGATGAAATCCGGTGGGTCTTCTGACGTAGTGGGTGTTCCTGGTGTAGGTGTAGAGCTCGACGTGGCTTGTACGCGGGGTGTGGTGGTGGTGGTGGTGACTGGGCTCGATACCACTGGTGCTCTCTGTAGACCGGTTTCGCTGGTGCCTGGTGTTCTCAGTTGGTTAAGTAACGTGCTGACATAGGCTACGTCGTAAAACACACCTCCGTACAACACACTCAGCAGGGTTAGCAATAGCACCCCAAAGACCACTTGCGCTTTGCGCGTTTTGCGAGACGCTGTCTTCAGAGGCAGCTGCTGTTGGTCCATAGCACTGTGGTCGGATGTGGAATGAAGGAGGACGGCAGTGGTGTCTGGTTTTATAGTCGTTTCACGTGGTTGGCCGCGACCCAGGAATTGAAGGAACTGGGCCAACCTTGCCATTTTACGAAATGAAACAGTTTGCCACGTCGACGTTCCGTTTTCAAAATCTGCTCCACCGTGTATTAGTCTTGCTGTGTTTTTACAACAGGCTGTAATTCCGTCTCGTAAAACGTCCCCAGCAACGTTTCCCCTTGGAGATCTTCCAGTTCATAGACTCGCCGCTGTCGGGGTAGGCGCCGTTTAATCAGGAAGTGCTCATCGCTCCAGTTGGGCAAGTAACTTTTCTCGAACTTGCCCTTGACTTTACTGATCCGTACAGGGTCCCCGACCTTGTACACCGCCTTCGTCGTTCGCTGCGATGGCCTGGGGTACAAGACACGCCGGACTTGGGCTTCATTGCGTTGGGTCACGGTAATGGGGGCTCTCTATACTTCGATGATAGGCTCGATTGTAACCCTTCACCAGTTTCGGGAGAACATCGATGTACCGCCTTGTATTCTTATAGGTGAAATATTTATACATGCGGCCTTTGAATGTCCTGTTGAACCTCTCCACCACGGAAGCCTTGGTCTCGTTGTACGTATGGAAGAAAAACACCTTCTGGATCTTGAGAAAGGCTTGGAACGGTCTGTTGAGGAATTCCGTGCCTTCGTCGGTTTGCAAATACAAAGGTTTGCACCCGGTCTTGAAGATGTCTTTGAACGCCGCTATGAGATTTGCCCCCGTTTTCGTCCGGATGGGTACAACCCACGCATACTTGGATAGGATATCGATGCACGTCAAGATATACCGATTCTCATCGTTGTGTTTGGCAAAGGCGCTCATATCCACCAAATCCGCTTGCCACTGGGCATCTATTCCTCCAACGATGACCCGGTTCCGTAGAAAATGGCGACGGACAGATCGATGTAAGGTATAGGTGTCTTGTCTTCTTAACCAATCTCGGACTTGGGCACGTTGTACCCCCTGGGGTTTGGCCGCTCGATATAGAGCCGACAATGCACTATAGGCTGCCGGACTGTCGGGACTGTAGTATAAGTTATCCAACACCTTCTCCCAGCGCTTCATGGTGACAAAATGATGATGGACCCTGGCTCTATCGTTTATTTATAACGGGTATATCTTGGGCGGAGTTTCTTTCTGATTTTCTTCGTGGACTTCCACAGTGGCCATGGTCAATGACCAGTCCAACTCGTCTGATGACCGCTTGATAAGCACTTCATCCACATCCACCACGGCATCTTCCAATGCAGACCATAGATCAGGGTGAAGGGTAAAATGCACTGTACCTCCATCTAGCCGAGCCAATTGAGCAAAGAAAGGGCCGCGTCGGATGTACACATCGTGACACAAGTGGATGAGATCGCCGTCCAGTTCACCAGACAACACCCGTTTGAATTTGGTCCAGCCCTCCCGGGACAGACGAATGTGAGCCGGGCACGGTTGTGTAGGGTCCGTGTCTCCCACCACCTCCTCCATGATATCGACCTTATCCGCATACACGTGCAGGAAAACCTCGGGGGTCAAGCTGAAATACGCCAGTACTATATGCTCCGTCATGGTCAGTACGTGAATGGTACCAGATTTCACTGTCTCTCGTATTTATAGGGAGAACCCCGTGAGATCAAAGGATCAGGTGGTCATGTCATTGGGCTGACTGAGTGTAGCGGGGTAATCAATGGCATCGTCGTCGGGTTCATGTAGTTGTTCATGGGGTTCAGCCATTGGCCCCGCGGCTTCATCACGGATTTTGTCTTCTTCTTCATCGTTCTGGCCCGTCATGTGTGTGTGGGTGGCTTCATGAGGTGACACTGTCATTCCAGCCTCTGCGCATTCTATACATATAGTATTTTCTCCATCCGCTTTTTTTTCATTAGGTTCATCTAGTGCGTGTTCGATAGCATGAGCCCATGCCAATTGGTGGGGTGATCGATCGTCCGGTATAAATAACTGGTCCACCAGAGGGCCTATTTTCTCCAAGGCTGACCACAGAGAGGGAGTTAGGAGGAAACTTCGAGCCGGCTCTTGGTAGCGTCCCACCCGTGGGTAGAGCGCAGTATGGTATACGTAGTTGGCCTTGTCCAGGTGGATCAGGTGTCCGTCTAACTCTCCGCTCAACACCCGTTTAAACTTAGTCCACCCATCACGCTGTAGTGTCACCGTATTCGATAAAGTCTCAGGGGACGCCCTCCAATCCCCGCCACTATCTTCCACCAGAGTCACATAATCTTCATAAACGTATAATCCCACCTGGTCAGGTGTAAGGGGGAGGATGGCTCGTAGGACGGATGACATGCTTGGTCCAAATGTCGAACGGTGAATGACACACACTCTGTCTGACCCTGGTATTTATAGTGTCAATACCACAGCGCCAGGGTGAATAGGGCACAGACTGGTATGAGGCCAACCAGCCGGTGCTGGTTGCGGCGTGAGCGCTCGTGGTCCATAGCCCGAGCATCAAGGATGGCTGTCATAGTCCAGTAGTGGTGAGTGATGGCACGCCTGTCCATCGAGTGCACTCTGTGGAGGACCGCTTCCGTGAACTCGTTCAGGATCTGGCGTCGTCCCTCGTTGTCGTCGCCATCTGCAAACATGGACCGGACCACTGCTCGGTAACCCGTGAATGAATTCACCACGGTGGCATACTGTAAAATGCGAGTCGCATGGGGCTGGGTCTCCGCCATGGCTCTGTAGAAATGAAGGTGTGGGATCGAGAGGGACGTGTTTTATAGACCAGATGTAGCTCTACGGGTATAGTCCGTGATACGTACTATTCTGATGGGTTAGTCCAAAAAAAAGGGAGCAACAACAACAACACAGATTACAGATCAATCCTTTTATTATGCGTGAACAACATAGAAATGCATGTACTGACCTGTCTGTGGGAGGTTTCCCACAATGGCGTTCACCTTCGCGTCTTTTCGTGTACGTCCGTGTGTTTTCGTTAAAGTCTGTGTATCTTCGGTAAAGTCCGTAGGCATTGGGCAAGGAAGCTTTTTCCCCGAGACCGAATCACCGCCAGACATGACTGCATCACCGCGGATGAATACATTCTTGCACTCACTCACACCTCGCAACATTGTCTCATTGGACATTGGACCGTCTGACCTGGAGGTGACCCTTTGACCTTTTGACCCGCGTCCGCGCGCGCACTGCCGGGGATGCCGCGCACTTCCGGAGAACTCGCGCGCGCGCTCGCGCTGCGGGGCGCTGGGGCGGGGCGGGAAAACACAAAACACACCGGCGATTGAACATACGGACGTCTAAGAGGAAACATGTGGAACTCTTCTATGTTTGGAGGTAGTTTTTTAGTGAAAAACCCGGAAGTGACGTCATACAGGGTCCAGTTTTCGACACTGAGTGACCACATCCGACAAAATGGCCAGTTTTCGACACCGGATGTGCCGCCATCTTGAACATACGTGCCGCCATCTTGGATATGGCCCATAATGCACCGGATCAAAATACTCGCTTCTGATTGGCTGAGAGCTCTGTGACGGATTTGAAATACTCGCTTCTGATTGGACGAGAGCTCCGCATTGCGTCTGCGCATGCGCAGAATGATATTCCTACCGCACACCCATCCCATCAGATGCCCCTTCACGAATGCTTCACTTTGATACCTCACTCGACCCCATTGGACCATTAGGGGCTCCCCTAGCTCCAAAAAGGCTATTTCCATACCCTTCGGCCACCGCGCATGCGCAGAAGGCCGATATTTCAACCCCACACCCAACCCATTAGATGCCCCTTCACATAAGCTTCACTTTGATGCCTCACTCGACCCATTGGTCCAGTGGGGGCTGCCTAGCTGCCCAACACAGCTATTTCCATACCCTTGGGCCTGCAGCTGCCTGCAATGCCAGTTCAGCACATCCAGCCCATCAGATGCCCCTTCACACGAATGCTTGCTTTGATACTCTCTGACCCCATTGGGTCCATTACGGGCTCCCTAGCTCCAGCACAGCTATTTCACTTTCTTGGGCCACACCCGCATGCGCAAGTGCCGATAGTTCAACCCCACCACCCCAGTCCATCTCAGATGCCCCTTCACGAATGCTTCACTTTGTTACCTCATACTGACCCCATTGGACCATTAGGGGCTCCCCTAGCTCCAAAACCGCTATTTCCATGCCCTTGGGCCACCGCGCATGCGCAGAATGCCGATATTTCAACCCCACACCCAGCCCATCAGATGCCCCTTCACGAATGCTTCACATCGATACCTCACTCGACCCCACTGGACCAGTAGTCGATCTCCTAGCTCCAAAAAGGCTATTTTCATACCCTTTGGCCTCCGCGCATGCGCAGAATGCCGATAGTTCAACCCCGCGCCCAGCCCATCAGATGCCCCTTCACCTAACCTTCAATTTGATGCCTCACTCGACCCCATCGGACCCTTAGGGGCTCCCCTAGATCCAAAAAGGCTATTTTCATACCCTTCGGCCGCCGCGCATGCGCAGAATGACGATATTTCAACCCCACACCCAGCCCATTAGATGCTCCTTCACCTAACCTTCACTTTGATGCCTCACTCGACCCCATCGGACCATTTTATCTAGGGACTACTTTTTCTCCGCGGAAGCTTTTTCCCGAGACCGAATCACCGCCAAAACCACGGCCAAACCGCATCACCGCGCATGAATAAATTTTTTTTTTTTTTTTTTTGCCGGAACTTTTTTTTTTGCCCGAACATGCCCGAACATGCCCGAACCAAGCCGCCATCTTGCTTTACAACATTTACAACAGGGACGACACCTTAACCAATCAAATTCAACCTCACACTTACACCTCAACCAATCAAAAGCCTCGTTACAAAACCAACCAGTTGTGACGTCATAGTTACATCCGGGTGAAATACGCGTAATTCTGCTCTATATATACTACTTCGGTTAGAGTATACAGTTGCAATTCTTTTCAGTAACGAAACATTCGAAGTGCGCATTTCGTTACCCAAATTGCCAATTCGTACTTTATTGGACTGGTTACGTTAAATGTACTCTATATCGTTATTTCGAGTCTCTAATACCAAAACTAATCACTTGTTCTTGTTCTCAACAGATCATGCGTACCATAGATGGACTGGGGATAAAGCTTGTTGCAGTAAATCTGGTTGTAGCCATGGTTGATACCTGCTCACCAACCACAGACTGGCGGCCTTACTCGTTCGAAAAACAACTTTTCCTGTTCAATATAGTTGTCACAGGTACTGATATGAGACATGTGGTCAAAGGGAACTCGACTTATGGCGAAGTTCTTGATAGCGAATTCCAGGTGTCTTGCATTCTCAAGGGAGATAAGCAAGCCATCAATCAGAACATAACCATTGTAGAAATTGAACCTAGGAATTCCTGTCAGCATACGGAAACTAAAGTCGGGGAAATGTATCTCGCTGGCTTGACACGATCTGGCAGCAACTACAGGTGGCACGATTTAAATTTACAGTCATCAGTCTTTCCATACACCGACACAAATCTGATGAAGGCTCTAACCGTGTGTGGGCTGCAGAATCCGAGTCAGCCTAACGATATGACAGAAAATATTACGTCATGCACTGATACCAAACCTACCGTTCCTTGCACCGATGGAGTAGCTTACAATGTGGCTCAGAAGTTGTTTGTGGTCTTTTCTTCGACTTTTCTACTGGTCATTAATCGGACGAGCCAATTTGAAAGTTAATTAAAGTTCGATCCTGCCTCCTGAAGCACGATCTCCATTCGAAACGGATATGTACCCATGTGCGATAATATCCTCAGAAGGAACACAACGGCGATGCTTTGATCTTGGGCAGTGACTTTCAGTGATGAGAACATGCAGAAACATGGATAGATCATATAAAATGATATGTCTGTATAATGTCTCTGGAAGTAAAATTTAGTAAATCTTTAGGACAGTCTCCTATGAACCGAATTAGGAAGACGACGTTACAATACGGGTGAGGGACCAAAAATGTAACCAGCACTATTGTAGCAAAATGCAAAAAAAAAACAAAACAAAAAAACATTTTTATGTATGGCGAGTTTGGATCCAAGACATCGTTATTCGCACACAGGCATCCTTGGGTGCTGTTCTTGTGTCATTAATCGCTGACTGGCTTGTGTCATTAATCGCTGACTGGCATGTCACATGTCTCTAATTAATCCGACGCCGAATGGTTTATGCTGCTTGAGTGATGATTGGGAGTTTTTGAACACGGGGATTTGTTTTTGCCTCCATATATTAACAAGCGAAATATTTGAATCCAGTTACAGGTGTCAGAAAACTCCGACTTGATTCCCGCCACACGAACAAATTTCTCAGATTTTCGGACGCCAATGTCGAAATATTCCGTCTGGAACTTGTGTTAAAAAAACTCCCGTGTACGCTGGCCTTCAGTTCGATATTGATCGTAAACATGAGAGAAGTGATCTCACCACCGTGAAGACCCACCAGTTAAAAAATGCGATCAAAACTTTGCTGTGATACATTGACAACCTGAAATATGTGATAAAAAGAGAAAACAATAAATTATTTTGATGTACAAATAGCTTCAGGATTTATCTCATATTTCTTGATAAACCACCAGTCACAGAATCACTATGTGATATTGAAAAGAAGTCGGCTATTCGAATTACGCAAACTGTTATAGCCTATCCTTTATTTTGATGAAGACTAGAAGCACAATACTTCTACAACTGGTTTGGACTTGAAACGGTAACAACGTTACTTTGACACTTCGTATCCTAGCCTTGGCATACGTGACCAACTAGAAGGGCATAGCCGATGTTTTCTACCTACATGTAGACTAGTCAAGTCCCTGCCGAGATTTATTGGGTTATTCTTGTAATCTTTAGCAAGGGCTAATCCGCATATCGGTTTGGGTCATTTGGTGATGTATTCCAAGCATACACTCACCCCTGAAAGATTTAACATACTATATATAAAGCAAAACCTCTCGTTCGACAATGTATTGGAGTTCCAATTTCACAATACTGTACAATGGAGATGAAATACTGGGACGGAATATCAGGAAGATACCGTCTTCAGGCTTCGAGTGTCTGCATTGATTATGATTGAAGTGTCAAAGCCTGGTAGCTTTCACATATTCCGTCTCAAGATTCGACACTCAGAGTAATTTCAGAACCGCTTCAAATGTTCATAAAGTTCTTGATTAATAATCCATATGATGGCTGGTGCTAATCAGAGCATTTCCACAAAGTGGATGCTCTTATGTTTTCATGAGAAACGGCTCTGCCGGCTCCGCCGCCGCGACTTTAAACGTGAATATCTCTGAAACCGTTAAATATTTCCAAGTCAGACTTGGTATGCTATCTCCTTAGGCCTGGGAAATTTGTCTGGTTGTGTTTCGATAGCCGCTGCTCACCACTAGGTGGCGTTGTAGTCAGAGCGTAGGTAGACCTTTCTGTGACGATTTCGCCTGAACGACTTGTCTGATTTCTTTGAAATTTTAGTACAATGGTCTTGAAGGATAGGCAATGTGCTGAAAAGGTTTTGGTGTAGCTGGCATAACTTTTAAGGCAAGTTTTTTGCATCTCAAAAAAAAAAGTTTTTTGTGAAATGAAAATTGATCAATTTGTTTGGAGAAATATTTAAAACTGTTCTATTCTAGGTTGCCGAGCATAAATATAGGATTGCCGACATGATAATTCTCTTTCGGTGCGAACCAAATTGCCATTTAAATGAAAAATCACATTTATCTGACTTAACGACAAACCTCTATAACCATTATCATGATTAATTTTTTTTTTCATTTAACTCTTATGTGCCATCTCCCTAGGGCTTTAGATCTCACCCGCTTGTTTTTCGTGACATTTGGTCATCACTAGGTGGCGCTATAGACATGAATGCAGGTAAACATGTGTAACATCATATCTTCTGAACAACGTTTTTGATTTCCATGTAATTTGGGTATAATGATCTTGCAAGATAGGCAAAGAACTGACAAGATTTTGGTGGTGTTGGCGAATCATGGAGTCAGTTTTGCATTTCAAAATAAGATTTTGTTTTCACAATAATGGAAATTTGCTTCTTAATCAGGGAAAAGTAATTCTATTTTGCTGAACATGATCGTAGCATTCACAGTGTTATAATTTACATCTGTTGTGAGCCAAATGGCCATTTTTTTTAATATATGAAATTCTCATGACTTGAGTCAAATATCTACATTCCCCAGGCCACATCTGATGATTTTGTTTCATCATGTAGGTTTGTGATATTGTTCATCATTGGATGACACTAAAGACAGTAAATGTTTTTAGCACAATTTATTGGCATTTCATCTGTTTATGAAGTTTATTATTGTCAGACAAAGGACTGAAAGTTTTTGTTTTTTTTTGATTAAAATTGAAGGGTCACCTCTCATACGGATTTTGCAGCCCATCAACATAATGCTTGATTTATATCTCATTATACATTCTTTTTTTTACAATAACTAATTTAATTAACAGTATGGTTTTAAAATGGATTGAAAGGACATTGGTGCTGTTAGCGCTGGCATAATCATGTGGCATAGGGTAAAGTCAGCTAAATATATCTTAGTCTAGGCTACATCAACCCCTGCTTACACACATAACTAAAATGCCCGTCAGAGGAAATATGCTGCCATCAGTGGATGGTCAGTGTGGAGAATTTAAGGATTCAAGTGAGCTTGAAGGCAGGCTATTTTGGGCAAATAAACATACTGTAACACTGATATTCTGCTTTACCTTTCAGGCCTCATATTGAGGCCTGTATGTTGACCATTCTAGTAATAAAACCTGTAATGTTGACTTATTGCATAATGCAATTTACATAAATGGACTAGTACACCCCTTGTGTCAACAAAGTAAACACTTCATTTCCAGAATTAGTGCTATTTCTCTCTCTATTACTGATATAATAATTTGATCCTGTTCCCAAGTCCATTTCCTGTATATGGCGAGATTCTGCTGGTGGACGTTTCGTCCCCGAGGCCCGCCCCCTGTACAGACCTTTTG
>JAVTVY010048630.1:0-23828 GCA_036873755.1 Hanleya hanleyi
GACGTTTGGCTGAAGAATGTCAGATGTGAAGCTTGTAATTAATAACTCCAGTATGGATTTGACGTCATGCTTAACGATGAGAGTAAGACCTCTCGCTAACGATGAGAGTAAGACATCTCGCTAACGATGAGGGAAAGACATCTCGCTCACGATGATGGTAAGACATCGCGCTAACGATGAGAGTAAGACATCATGATAACGACGAAGTTAAGACATCGCGCTAACGATGAGAGTAAGACATCGCGATAGCGATGAAAGTAAGACATCGCGATAACGATGAGAGTAAGACATCGCGATAACGATGAAAGTAAGACATCGCTCTATCGATGAGAGTAAGACATCGCGATAACGATAAAAGTAAGACATCGCTCTAACTTTGACAGAAAGACATCGCGCTAACGATGATATTAAGACATCGCGTTAACGACGAAGTTAAGCCATCGCGCTAACGATGATGGTAAGACATCGCGCTAACGATGATATTAAAACATCGCCATAACGACAAAGTTAAGCCATCGCGCTAACGACGATGGTAAGACATCGCGCTAGCGATGATATTAAGACATCGCGATAACGACAAAGTTACGGCATCGCGCTAAAGATGACAGTGAGACATCGCGATAATGACGACAGACATCGAGCTAACGATGACAGTAAGACATTGCGAAAACGACGGAGTTAAGACATCGCGCTTACGACGAAGTTAAGACATCGCGCTTACGACGATAGTAAGACATCGCGATAACGACAAGCTAAGACATCGCGCTAAGGTTGATAGTAAGACATCGCGATAACGACGAAGGTAAGACATCGCGGTAACGATGAGAGTAAGACATCGCGGTAACGATGATAGTAAGACATCGCGGTAACGATGAAAGTAAGACATCGCGGTAACGATGAGAGTAAGACATCGCGGTATCGATGATAGTAAGACATCGCGGTAACGATGCCAGTAAGACATCGCGGTAACGACGATAGTAAGACATCGCGGTAAGGATGAGAGTAAGACATCGCGGTAAGGATGAGAGTAAGACATCGCCGTAACGATGACAGTAAGACATCGCGGTAACGATTATAGTAAGACATCGCGGTAACGATGATAGTAAGACATCGCGGTAAGGATGAGAGTAACACATCGCGGTAAGGATGACAGTAAGACATCGCGGTATGGATGACAGTAACACATCGCGGTAAAGATGACAGTAACACATCGCGGTAAGGATGACAGTAAGACATCGCGGTAAGGATGACAGTAAGACATCGCGGTAAGAATGAGAGTAAGACATCGCGGTAACGATGATAGTAAGACATCGCGGTAACGATGACAGTAAGACATCGCGGTAACGATGATAGTAAGGCATCGCGGTAACGATGATAGTAAGACATGGCGGTAAGGATGACAGTAAGACATCGCGGTAACGATGACAGTAAGACATCGTGGTGAGGATGAGAGTAAGACATCGCAGTAACGACGATAGTAAGACATCGCGGTAAGGATGAGAGTAAGACATCGCGGTACGGATGAGAGTAAGACATCGCGGTAAGGATGAGAGTAAGACATCGCTGTAAGGATGAGAGTAAGACATCGCAGTAACGACGATAGTAAGACATCGCGGTAAGGATGAGAGTAAGACATCGCGGTACGGATGAGAGTAAGACATCGCGGTAAGGATGAGAGTAAGACATCGCTGTAAGGATGAGAGTAAGACATCGCGGTAAGGATGATAGTAAGACATCGCGGTAAGGATGAGAGTAAGACATCGCGGTAACGATGATAGTAAGACATCGCGGTAAGGATGAGAGTAAGACATCGCGGTAACGATGATAGTAAGACATCGCGGTAACGATGATAGTAAGACATCGCGGTAACGATGATAGTAAGACATCGCGGTAAGGATGAGAGTAAGACATCGCGGTAAGGATGAGAGTAAGACATCGCGGTAAGGATGAGAGTAAGACATCGCGGTAAGAATGAGATTAAGACATCGCGGTAAGGATGACAGTAAGACATCGCGGTAACGATGAAATTAAGACATCGCCGTAACGATGACAGTAAGACATCGCGGTAATGATAAAAGTAAGAAATCGCGATAACGATGAAAGTAAGACATCGCGGTAATGTGGAGAGTAAGACAACGCTATAACGATGAGAGTAAGACATCGCGGTAACGATGACATTAAGACATCGCGGTAACGATGACAGTAAGACATCGCGATAACGATGAAAGTAAGACATCGCGGTAATGATGACAGTAAGACATCGCGGTAATGATGACAGTAAGAAATCGCGATAACGATAACAGTAAGACATCGCGGTAATGTGGAGAGTAAGACATCGCGATAACGATGAAGGTAAGACATCGCGATAACGATGAAGGTAAGACATGTATTCATGTACATGTATACAAATGTATTCCCATGCCCTTTCTAGAGTCTGATGTTTGTCAATCTTGCATGGATGATGAGTGTTTGTTTCCAGATGAAAACGCTTGGCGTTCAGTTCATACACTCAATACAGTGAAAAATTACACTGAGAGACACTGCTTGAAATCTTTAAATATAAGCATCCCGTCAGACATGCATTAATCAGTATAGTCAAATATTATAGAATTGTCGCCTGTATAAACCGGGTTAATACGACAGCATTAGCCCCCAATTCCCAATAAAGCATACACATATGAGCTGGTTACTTAATATACAGGAGCGGTTAACAGTTTTCAATGATTCGGCAAGACGTCAGGATATTTTGATCTTTAAATATTCAATTGTTGCCCCTCGTGGATTTATATAACATTTTGGTGATTCTTAGTTATTTCACAATATTTTAATCTGAGACGATTCAAACCACCTCTTTAGAAGACCCTAGATAATGTTGCTACCATATAGCCAAAGCCCGATATAGCAGGATAATGTTGCTACCATATAGCCACAGCTCAATATAGCTGGATAATGTTGCTACCATAAAGCCACAGCTCGATATAGCTGGATAATGTTGCTACCATATAGCCATAGCTCGATATAGCTGGATAATGTTGCTACCATATAGCCACAGCTCGATATAGCTGGATAATGTTGCTATCATAAAGCCACAGCGCGATATAGCAGGATAATGTTGCTACTATATAGCCACAGCTCGAGTGTAATATTTCACATCTTATATTTTAGGAAGCAGACACACGTAGTGTAAACAGAAACCGCAATTGTG
Organism: Hanleya hanleyi; assembly: GCA_036873755.1. Taxonomy (NCBI): domain Eukaryota; kingdom Metazoa; phylum Mollusca; class Polyplacophora; order Lepidopleurida; family Hanleyidae; genus Hanleya; species Hanleya hanleyi. The sequence goes on from JAVTVY010048630.1 coordinate 3,206, forward strand.
TCGAGAACCAAATTCTGGAAAAGCTCGAACATTTTCGACAAACTGTTTATGCTTAGCGACCAGAGAAATGCTGTATACCCAGTACGTGTGTGTGTGGGAGGGGGTGGGGGGATGATGTCTTAAAAAAGTGATATAAGCATTAGATTAGCTGATTGCTTTAGATGGTTCAGAAAACAGAGGGAGGGGGAGTTTAGTTCATGCAAAAAATGTAACTGATAACTCCCTAATTTAATTGATAATTGATATGGGATATGTCACTATCTATACACATTTTACTAATGCAGATTGTTAAACACAATTATTTTCCTCCGAATGGGAGGTTTTACGCCAGTGTGTAATAAATGTGTACTAGTGTGTACTAATGTCTATTGGTGTGTACTTAATGTAGAAACAATTCTTCGGAAATATCAATGCATTGTTAAAACCTAATATGAATTAAGGCGATAATCAAATTGAAGAGCCTTACCTTTGCTACGCACGCCATGTTGTCAGTTGAAGGCCGGTACAGTGATCACTGATTATTGTTCTCCGGTCACGGTCTAATCTTCGGGCACTGGAGCTCGTTAACAAAGATAAAATAAAGCTTTCAGCATCCAGCACACAGCGGACCAAGGGGTAATCAATGCAACTCCAGGTATCATACCATTAAATTTTCCATTTCCTATTACTGAACAGGAGCAAGTATTTGATCGATTTTTTTTTTCTTCTTTTTTTTTTAATTTTCTTGTTTGAAAAAGTTAAGCTGATGATTAAAATAATAAGCTATTAAGTATATCTCATATATTTAGATGATATGAAGTAATTCTGGGCCAAAACGTAATTACCCCTAATCCACACAAATCAAAATCCATCTCCTGAGCGATCGTCCATGCACGCATTAAAGCCCTACCTGATGCTTCGTGGCCGGTCAAACCTTTGACAATAAATCTTATATCGCATTTATACTCATCAATAATTTTATTGGCGGTGACGTCATCGAGGTCAAAGTTCAAAAGCAGGCATTATGAGGAAAGAAAACTTCCCCTTATTTGATTATCCTATCTGGTCGTACAGCATTAAAAATGTTGACATTGTTTCAAGTATTTCACGCTTATCGGGGTAAACATTAAAAATGACCGTGACATAGCAACACATTTGCATTGGGATAATATGGGTATATTAAAATATATGATTCGAGTATGTTGGATCTTCTTTTCTATGTTTTATTTTTTTTTACATGTCGTTGTAATCAATTCTTCCAGAAATTTATTCTTTTTTATTATATTGACTCCATGCTGTGCTATCGTGTAAAACGGCTTTTTTTTCCTGGACGCGAAGAGCGGTGGATCAGTTACGTTGCTTGGCACAATCTTATCTACCCGTATTTTCTTAAATTGAGTGGTTTCAAACGTTACCGTTTATGTAATTGTAAATGTCCAGAAATATTACCTTTTATAAAAAGCTGTTTTGACCCCGGTCTACGTTCCTTCCGGCTGTCGTTAATGCCGTAGCCTGGTCGTTCCTACCGTCAACCTACTCCCCATTATCTCCAAAGTTGTCTTGTCCTTTGTACAAACGCGTGGCTAATTACCCCGCTGGTTTGCAGTATTCTTTAGTCAAGATGCGGCTCATAAGTTCAGAACCATATTTAATTGATGAAATGCCCAGGTAGTTATTATTTGCTTAAAGATTTCATGGGGATTATCCGCAAAATACTTCACATTCGAGAAAAGACGAATCCTGCGGAATGAGGCCAGCGGTGGATCGTAATTGCACATTCATAAAAATCTTAACTGTAGAGATATTTGAATCACGAATCTTGGTCTCTCGGTCAATTTCCGCGAGAGCCAACACGTCGCCCGTGGAAGTCTGCCTCTATAAACAAAAGAGTTCCTTACTCTAAACCGCAATAATCCAGCCCTGGTTATATATTGGTTGAAAGGCCGTCACTGGTTTATACGAGAAAACTCGGAAGTAGGAAATGAAAAAGCCATAGATTGACCCACACAGATGTGTAATTTACAACGATGTCATTCCGATATATCAGCCTATCCCTGGTACATGCCAAAATCCTAGCTTTTACTGCATCCGTTCGGGGACAATACCCGTGAGGCATTAAGAAATATTGTTCATTGTATAACATTGATACAAAAACATAGAAAAAATTTAACCGGGAGGAGACAGGGTCAAGCGTTTAGAATGATCAGTGCACCGGATAATATCAGGGGTTAGGGAGTTATGGGTCTATCATTCTGAAGAATCGGGCTTCACGCACATTTTGCTGGTTCATTTCCATATTCAGTGTATCTGTTGTGGGTGTATTGTCACGTCTAAGGCGTGTTATAAGTGTTAACCTGTCTAGAGACACGCTGGTCTATAATCCAGTCTCCGAACCGGCCTACATGAACGTCTTTGTTATCGGACTTTAATACACTTTAACAGCTTCAATCACTTCTGCTCATCTCGGGTTGACTTTCTCCTCCATCTCGCCCCGACTGGTACAATTTCCCGTAATACCATCTTACCGGTCAATCTGCTGCTTACGCCACCGTTTGGAGCACCTCTTTTCCCTAATACGCCCGAAGATTTGAAGTTTTTAATATTGTAGCTAAGATCTTTGGAGATTATAACACAAGGGTGTCTGTCTATTTTAAATGGAATAAAGCATACATAAATGGTGCTCTAGATGAATAAAAAACGTATACAGGCCAATCCATGCAAGTGCGGACAGTATCCAGTAACGCATGGATCATGTGTACGTGATCCTCAGCACCAATTTACGCTATCTGGTCTGGGCGATTGGGGCGTGGGTGGGTTGGGGGAGAGGGGCGGGTGATTTTCCCACTATATATTTTCGCTATCCCTAAGGCTTGAGTGCTGAAACTTACGACACTACAACTTTGAACCAAGCTCTACTAGAATATGTCAAAAAGAAATCCAAGATGGCCGCCACGATGACGTCACAGTGGCGTAGTTTTGAAAAATGCATTTTTTTAATAATTTTGAATTTCCCCATTATCTTCTGTTTAGGGGTTATGAAAATAAGTAAAAAATTACCTCAATATGATAAACTACAACGTCACAGAGTAGCAAGTGTCAGGTGTTTGTCGTTCCGGAGTAAGGAGCAAAAAAAAAAAATAACAGCAGCGGGGGGAATGCTCCCCCGAGGTAGGGTTAAACGCAACGTAACAACGCTGCTGGAAAAAGATGCTGGCGTCCTGACAAGAAGGCATATGACCTTACAGGCAAACATACTGATAGCATACATATGTATATGAAAATATCCCTCCGATGATTTGTATCCCAGTCACGTTTTTATTGCATGTGGCTACTCATGTGGACATTTTGAATATCATGATCACACGGCTCCTAGCACCGGTTTAAGGATGTCCGCTGGTGGTTTTTGACTTCGGCAGCCATTTTGCCGGTTTTTCCATTGGGTTATCTCCCTTCCCTAGGTTAAGAGATGGGGATTTCCTTTAAAAGCCTTTTAGCCGAGAATTTTGCACAGCAACATCCATCCAATTTGCTAAATTTTGATAGACATTGTGATTATCTGCAAACAGTTAGAATATAAGAAAAAGTTAAATACTATTTATATGAATTTTTCATGAATATGCTTCAAAACTAGGGCTATTCCCTATGCTTTCTAGGTTATCAAATTGAGCATAGGGCAGTTCACTTAATGTTGCCTACAGCTAAAAAATGCACAGCAACCTATATTTTTTTCTTTGTTTTTCCTCATATTACACAATTATGAATGCAACAACACACATTATTCAAAAAGTTAATTACTTTGATTTACCACCAGCGGACATCCTTAAGGAACAACAATTATTAAAAAGCGGCGATTTAATAGCCATATCTATGATATCAAGACTCTAAAATACACCGAACCTGTCGTTTAACCCAACCAGATCTGGTGGCCTATTTGCATAACCTCAGAGTAGAGGATCATGGGTAAATTCAAGATAGCGGCCATGTGGGGTACCAGAAAAGTGAAGTTTTTTTCTTCAAAATTCCTGCTTTTCTTCGAGGAAAATTGGGCAAAATATATTTTATTTCACGTCAGACTCTTATTTACTAATTGATCATGCAGTTTTTGCAAGGAAAATCCATGCATAAAAAAAATCCAAAAAATCTGACCGAAAATTCCCGTTTTGATTCACGTTACTGTGACGTCATCAATGCGACCATCTTGGATTGTTTTACATTGTCTGGTTGAGGTTCGCCCAAGGGTACAGTGCGGTAAGTTTCGTCCTCCTAGCTGAAGGGGTACGAAAATTATTTGGAGAAGGTGAAACTCCCCACCCCCAGGCCTGGACATGCCCTTAAAGCACAGGCCAGAGGGTAAAATAAACCACAGTTTCTCAGGAACGAATCACTAAAACTCAATCATTATTTCTTTTCAATTCACACCCCGATGTTGTACAGCTTCTCTTTGTCTCTTTCACGGTAGTTTCTACAAAACTCGCTGATCGACTGGAACTTACCTAGGGCACTGTCGTTGAAACAATAACCGCCATGTTGAGACTAGTGCCTTTCCCCAAACAAAACAAGTACGGAGAAGCCACAATTCGTAAGAAGTTCTAGCAAATTTTAAGAGTAAATACATCATAGTCCCAGGTGACAAAGCTAATAATATAATATTCAAATGTAAATATTAATATTACCAGGTTAAGGAATTAAGGAGTAGAAGCACATCATCGTCGAGTACATCTAATCACTCCCAAACTGCATTCACTCTGAAAGATTTATTTAACAATCGAACATACCTCCAGTCCGTCTTAATGCTATAGCATTGTACCGAAAGTGGTGTTGAATTCTCGATGAACACCGGCAAACACCTGCAGTGCTGTGACGTTGTCGGCTGGCGGGGATAACTACATGTATAGTGAGCGCGCGCGAAATGTATACTTTCCCGCAGTTTGCAACAATGTTCACATTAGCCAGCTGGGATGTGACGCCCCATTCAAATAAATTTTGATCAACGTGGAAGGCATACACTAACATATTTTAGCTAATTTAATAGAATTTCGTATTAAATATTCGATTGTGCATGTCCGAATCGAAATAAAGACCAGGCTGAGTCTGCCTGGCTTCTTTTCCATATTTTTCGTTTATTCTGTTACAAGAGTGAGTGTATGGCACTTGTGTGCTTATGTTATAGTGTGTTAGAGAATGGTCTATATGTATATTACTTTTGTATTGCAACTGATATTTTCACTACTATCAGCAACTGGAGTTTAATGAATACTATATTTTGTAACTCGCAACAGATATCCCAACAATTATGTGTAACACAGTAAATTTCATACATGATATCTCGTGTCTATCAGCGAATACCATCTAGACTGGCTTTATATTCCTACAAGCAAAATGACTGAGACTGAAAATGTCATTTCAATGAATTGTCAAGGATTGACAGACCCGGAAAACCGGAAAGACATGTTTTATTACTTTAAAAAGAAAAATTATTCCATAATTTGTCTGCAGGATACCCACACTGACCCAAAAAATAAAAACATTATAAGGAATGATTGGGGGAACGACGCTTGTGTGAGCCCTTTCACGTCCAATTCACGGGGGGTTATTATAATATTCAACAACAATTTTGACTATAAAATAAAAGGCGTTGATATTGACTCTCAGGGTAACTATATTATAATAAACGTGGAAATACACACAGTACCAGTAACACTAGTAAGTCTTTATGCTCCGAACACAGACAAGCCCCCTTTTCTTACAAACTAAAACAAAAATACAAGAAATAGGAAATTCATCCGTAATAATTTGTGGAGACTGGAATTTGGTTTTAAAACCGACTGCAGACACTGGTAATTACAAACATATTAATCACCCTGAAGCTTGTGAAACCGTGCTAGACCTAATAAAAACAAAAGAATATATAGACGTATGGAGAGTGTTACATCATACATGAAGATGTGAGACGCTTCACCTGGAGAAGATAAAATAAACAACAATGAAGATAAACAAGCCAGGCTTGATTTCTTTATTACAAGTAGCGACGTCTTTAATAAAACAACCGACGCCTCCATTATACCAGGTTATAAAACCGACCATTCTGCCATTACGTTAAAGTGTAAATTCATTAATTCAGATCGGGGAAGGGGATAGTGGAAGTTAAACTGTTCCTTACTGAGAGAAATGGAATATCTTGAATTGGTTAAATCTGTTATTCGGGAAACTGTAGAGGAATATGCTGCAATACCATATGACAGAGGCAAATTACAAAGTATTCCACAATCGGAACTTCAACTACGTATAGGCGATCAACTGTTTTTGGATACTATACTCATGAAAATAAGAGGGAAACTATCAAATTTTCATCAATGAAACGAAAGCAGATATAAAACGGGAAACGGAGTTAGAAAAAGAAATCAATAACCTAGAAGAGGAAATTCAAACCAATTTCGCGACAATAGAAGAAACTAAAATTAACGAACTAAAAGAAATTAAATCCGAATTAGAAACTTTAGGAAATAAAAAAACTCGAAGGCATAATGAAAAGAACAAGGTCAAAATGAGTTGAGGAAGGTGAAAAACCAACAAACTTTTCCCGAGGATTAGAAAAAAGGAAATTACACAAATAAACTGATATCAAAATTAACCGTGGAGGACGGAGAGGATATCTGCAACACTAAAGATATTTACAAGAGCAAAAATCCTTCTTCGACAGACTCTATTCAAGATCGACTGAAACGGAAGAAAATAACACTGCATTCCTGAGCGATTTAGATTTGAACCGCTTAACTAAAACTGAAGCTGATAAATTAGAAGGACATATTAGGTATGAAGAATTAACAGATACACTTAGAAATATGAAGAACGATAAATGCGCAGGATTAGACGGATTTCCAGCTTAATTTTATAAAGTATTTTGGAAGGATTTGGGACATTTTGTCGTACGCTCTGCAAACGAAAGTTTTGAGCAAGGCGAACTTTCTCTAGTTCAGTGACAAGGTGTAAAAACTTGCCTGCCCAAGGCTGATAAGCCAAGAAATTTACTAAAGAATTGGAGGCCTATCACACTTCTAAATGTTAGCTATAAATTAAAACAGTCTTAGACAAACTTATACATGAAGACCAGAAGGGGTTCATCTCAGGCAGATACATCGGAGAAAACATTAGAAAAAGAAATTCCTGGTCTGCTTCTCTCTTTAGACTTTGAAAAGGCATTTGATTCTGTGTCTTGGAATTTTCTTGATAATGTGGTAAAATCATTAAATGTTGGAGAAACTTTACAAAAATGGATGAAATTATGTCATACAAATATAATAACATCAGTTATTCAAAACGGCAATATTTCATCATTTTTCGATATGGGTCGTGGATGCAGACAGGGGGATCCCATTTCGCCGTACTTATTTCTTCTCTGTGCAGAAGTCCTTGGAACAATGCTTAGAAAAAAACAAAAACGTAAAAGGGATCAAACTGGGAGATGTGGAATTTAAAATCAGTCAATATGCTGATGACACCCAGCTAATCCTTGACGGTTCAGAAGAATCACTGCGAGAAGCATTAAAATGTTTGACACTTTTTTATCGATACTTTGGTCTAAAACTTAATGTAGAAAAAACAAAAGCAGTATGGATTGGGTCAGTGTCGGGATCAACTATAAAACTGTGTCTGGATGTCAGACTTGATTGGGTAAACGATTTTGGCATATTGAGAATACAATTTTCTACAGTGAATTTCCATGATTATATTTGGAAAACTAATTATATTTCTAGGTTGAATGACCTGAAGAAGGAACTCCGTAGATGGAAATTAAGAAATCTGACCTTTCTTGGTAAAAAAACGGTGATAAAATCACTCGCACTGTCAAAACTTATACATCTCTTCCTCGCCTTGCCAAACCCCCCTGATGATACTATTAGGGAAATAAACTTTATTCTATACAAATTCATATGGAATGGCAAACCCGACAAAGTGAAAGAGTACAAATCACTCAACATTATAAACATGGTGGCTTACGAATGGTCAACATAGTACCATTCATAAAATCATTGAAAGTGTCGTGGATACGTAGACTTATTTTCGAGAACAGAAAATGGAAATATCTTTTCAATTACAACACATATAAGGGAAGTGGGAAGAAGTGCCGACATACTGACTGCGTCACATGACTTGACAGCATAGTCTTCTGGTCAACCTATTCTAAAGCACATACCAAGAATCTAACGATTCGTGATATGTGTTGTATCTCAAGTACGCTTTTATTGTACCTGTTCATGTGGCAACTTGGGTGATATGACCGATACCGATACGTATATAAGTATATGCACCTTGGGAGCGCAATGGTTAAAGAGTGAAGGAAAAAATATAACGAACCCTTTTTGGAAAGATACCCTGGATGCCTGGTATGCACTGCAAAAGAAAACGAAAATTAGATCTACATAACGAAACATTATGGTTTAATCCAAATTTTAATCAATCGACGCATTTTATAAAAAAAAATGGTATGATAAACAAATTCGTTATGTAAGAGATTTAATTGATGCAAACGGCAATTTCTTCACCTTTGATCAATTAAAATCAATGCATACTATAAAAGGAACATATCTAGACTATACAAAATTGTTGAGAAATATTCCGAATGGCAAAATAGAATACTTTCAGATATTACAAATATACCTAAAACAAGTCCCACAATTACTGTTCATCTGCAACTTTTGTCAGGGCAGAGGAAGGGAGGTAGAAAGTTCTATGATATCTTAAATTATGAACCAAATGTACAACCACCTTCTCAAACAAAATGGGAAGTTATCTTAAATATGAACTCTCGTATAAATTGGGTGGATGTCTACAAAACTCCCTTTCACTGTACAATGCACACAAAACTTAAGAGATACAGTTCAAAATATTACACAGAATACTAGTTACAAATTCGTTTCTGCAAAAAATATCACTTAAAGACGAGGATAAATGTGATTACTGTTTCAGTAAAAGGGAGACTATAGAACATTTATTCGTTACATGTACTAAAGTTAAAAAATTACGGTGTGATTTAGAATATTGGCTAAAACAGGTGGGATTACAAGGAGGATAACCAAGGACAAAATAATTTTAGAATGGGGAATGGACCAATATGCGATCAACACATTGATGCTCTTGACAAAAAAAATATATATACAATAATAAATTCTCAAATTCAGAGCTCAATTTCAAATCACTTCTCTATATATTTTCGGACCAGTTTTCAATTGAAAGATACACGGCGTATAAAGACAACAGAGTAGATAAATTCAATAAAAAATGGGCCCTGTTTCAAAACATATTCAAAACATGATCAGTGTGTTGAAAAATAACATATTCAGTGAGATGTTGCTTGTGCATGCATATATATTGCTCTTATATCTATATATTTTCTAATAATTTGTGCAATGAAAGCAAGGGGTGCAGTTATATATATAGACCTATATATATAGTAATATACATAGTAATATATATATATAGACAGATGTGCATGAGTGAGTGAGAGAGAAGAGTGATTCTGTATATCTGTAATATATATTCCAAATGAAATAAAAATATTATAAAAAAGACCTCGGAAATCGGCTTCAAATTTCCCAGATAAACACCAGTTGGCGCTCGTCCAGCAGTTTAGACCCTCGGCATGCGGCCTCGGGTCTAAACTACTGGACTCGTGCCAACTGGTGTTTATCTGGTTAATTTGAAACCTCGTCCTCGGTCTTTATTTCTTAAATCCCAAAACTTTTCTCAGTGAATGAGGTACTTCTCTTCCACCCACACATAAAAATATACCAAAAGTGTACCTGACTCTCAGAATGAAAAAACACACCATATACAAAGCTAGATTCATAGCTAGATCTAGAAGCTGAACAACCAAGTTCCTTTTCGCCCTGATGACGAGGGCCCTTCAGCAGGTAAGAACATTTTGGGAAGATACTGCGCCATTTTTTCTAAAACTCTGACGTTGAAAGTATGTGGATATTGAACACCTCAAAATGTCTCACGGAAAACCTTGATGCAAAAGGACATACACAGTAGAGACATGTATTTACCTGGGATATCTCGATACGACAATCTGGACTACAACCCCTCATCAGGACCTTACTGGCCGTCTTAGTTCATTAATAGCATCGGTATTCAAGATAACTGCTCGCCGATATGTTAATGTCAGAAGCCAAAGATATTCTTTAGTTCTATTACATCAATGGGATATCATTTATGATGTTTCTTTCTTTTATAAACTTTCTCATTAACGTGGAGTTTGGTAACAGCTTATACGTTTTCCATCGCATCGGATACTAATTATGCATCCATTATGGCTGACCTATACGGCTATCCGTTTTAGTATTTATTCAGTTATTTTTTTGATATCAAAAATAAATGAATAAATACCAAAACAGGTTGCCATAGACCTATATCTGTTCTCATGTGAATACGACTTCAGGTAGAGGCTAACACATCTTATAAACCAAACTCTATAGACGATCTTTGCAGAGTGAATAATCGCCAAATAAATGACACAGTGACACACCCTCACTCGTTTTGAAGAAAACTATGGATAGCGTTAATGGCACATCCATATCCAGGCTGATATCTATATAAATATATGGCGGTATTCAACTTTACATAGAGAGAGATGGTAACAATTTAGACATCGTAAACTTAAGAAATAATGTTTTCATAGGCATGCTTAATGGTTATTTTACGCACGGTTAGTTGGGAAAGTTTTTATTTTAGACCAAAGCCGAAACCCGCGCCCTAAAATTTATAAACTTTCCCAAAATAACCGTGCGTAAATAACCATTGAGCATGCCTATAAAAACATTATTTCTATTTTATTGCAATGCTTAAATTAATTAACAACAAAGATTATAATGAAATGTTGAAAATATGGTAAACTGTGACATCCTATCTCTCCTTTATCGAAAATGAAACTCGTCCACTGATATTGGCACAATGCTTTCGTCTCGGTTACCATCCCCATGATCATGCCCTTATCAGTGGACGAGTTTATGTGGTCTCTTAAATGGGAAGTGATTATATCAGCTGAGTCAGGTATTGGAACATAGTGGATATAGGTCTTTTTGTGTCGCTCCGTTAATCAATTTCACGATGGAACCAACAGTTAAACTTGAGAAAGAAATTCCATCTTGTAATTTATTTGTTTGTTTTATTTGATTGTGACTTGTATGAAAGCAGACGTCCCTTTGCTCAACCGACTTGTGAAATAAAATCTCCCAAATGCAAATCTGCACTTTACCCGTGTTCATTTCACATAACCGTGTTAAAACGTAGAAGATAAATGCACAGTTACCAGTGTGTAACAGGTGTAAGTGTTATAGAATGTCACATTTTGCACAGTAATATTCAGTAGGACCTGCATAGGGCGTATACCTGTCTCATGTTTAGTTGTATTGTTTTAGATTCTGTGTAAAATGTGACGATTTGAATCCATGTCCAAAGATATTTCAGAAACTTATAACACAGGGCTATACCATCGAGCGCCTTTAATCGAAGTTTCTCTAATTTGGTGATACATGTAGCGTGCTGATAGAAAACACAAGCGAAGCGTTCAAGACATTTTATGTTATTACGTTTCGTAACTTTTTTCAGATTCGACTTTTCACGGGACTAACGGCCATACGAATCCCATGTACTTCAAGATCCTCATGATGTTCATATGAACAGTCACAATCAAAGCCTGACTGAGATACATCATTCTCCAGATAACGAATTTCAAGGAAAATCATATAGATTAAGAATACTGATCAGCGATATGGATTTGATATTGGAATATCATGATGTCTTGTCGGTGTGATGAATAAGAATGTCCTGGTGATTAGTGTCCCTTTTTCATATCTTTTTCTATTGCACACAAGGACGGACTTATGACCCCAATGTGGAGAAAAGTGTACTAGCTGGGTTGGTAGATAGGACCCGGACGCTCTTAGCCACCGGACATTCTTAGCCTCCATAACGGCGTCATCGAAAATTGTCGAACACTTATCTGTTTCACGAAACTGTATTGAATCATGTGTGCTTTAACATTCTTAATCGTTTAATGTGAGGGAAAACAAAGAAAATTTCACAGGTTCTCGTGCATGTTCTTTTAAATCTAGACAAGGCTTACTGGACTGACCCATGCTCTAGTTGATAACCCAGGAAACGTACGGAGTAATAGCCCTGATTTTGCAGCATATTCATGAAAAATCATCCACCTAGACGACATTCTTCCGTTCTGTGGGCTTTTCTTCTGTCTTACTCTGTGTTTCCTCTTATATGACGGCAACAACCGAACTGCAAAGAGTTGCGTAACCAGTGACGCTACTTCATGTAATTGACTGACAACAAACGATTTTAAACCAATGGAGATACATGAAAACAATTACTCCTTATCGAATATCCCCAGGCTCAGGAACCTCTCGCTTTAAGGCTTATCACATGGGAATCGGGTATCACCTCGATAGCTTTAGGTGTGCCATTACAAGGGCGTCGGAAGTGGTACCACTTTTGGGCGAAAAAAAAAGAAAGAAAAAAAAATTAAGAAAGAAAGAAGGAAACACAAAATAATAAAAAATGTGATAGCTTCCAAGTTGAAGAAGACCTTGATCGGTCCAGAGCGCCAGTGAATTTGTTAGGGGCTCTGAGGACAGACTAGCCCTCTAGGGACAATTTTGATTGGGAAAATTAATATGTACATTCATAGCCCCAACCCCCCAATAATTTTGCCGCAAGTACTCTTATTCTCCGGGTAATTTCCTCCAAGTAACTATAATGCCGGTCGGGGTAGAGTGTTCTAACATTTTTTTTTTTTTGCGTTTTCCCTGTCCATGAGAGAATTCATTGTATGCAGCCATCTGTATTACTGCAGAGGCACCGCTATCTATACTTTTAAATTATAAATATAGACGGCGCTACTTCTGGGATGAGTTTATTAACACCTCATTGTCCATAAGAATATCGGATACACAATGTATCTAGGTTACTTAATTTTACTAGACATATATTTTCTAATTCAGCATCGCAGAAAACCACCATCCATTGCGTTTTCATGGTAAAAGGATTAGGAATGAACTAAAAAATACACTTCATTGCAGAGTGATTTTATTCGCCAGAAATCGCTCAGAACGCGTCTCCGGCGATCTATGATAGTAAAATTATCCCCCCGGCCCCGCTTCCATCAGCCCTGCCTAGTGAGGCAATACTACTTTGAATTAGCTCCCGACGCCCCTGCATTATCATTATTTGACAGTAGCACACGTTGACACTGACAATTCTTTGCCCGTTAAGGACGAAAAATGCCGGATAGTAAGTAGTTACAAATGGTTACACCTGTGAAAAGTGCTGTGCCAGTTATTAGGAACAATTAAATACTTTGAATAATATACTTAATATGCAGAATAAGCAATTTGCACATTCCCTATTTGCAAGATATTTCTTGCCATTCAAAATAAGGAACTCTGCATGGGAAATGAAATCTTAACTAAATCTAGTAGTCACATGTACATGTAATCGACAAAGATGTCATCACAGTGTGCGTTCGGTCGCAAACGAAGAAAATAGGCCAAACGCGCTCAATATCTCTTGAACAAGCTGACTGAAGTGACGAAATCCTCTGGTGACTTGATTTTCAATACATGCCGACAAAGCTTTTACATAACGAATATAAAGAAATGGATCTTAGTTTGAACCCCTGTGATAAATGAGAGGAATATGTCACAGGCTACCCCAAACAAGGATGTCATATAAGCTACATTTCGACGTTCATATCGCGAATATGATATGAATATAGAATCATTAACTAAACTTATACATATGGTACTCTTACAATTGTAGTATATCCCATTGCACACAGCATGACAGCATATTCACATACCGGCCGACTATATAACTGGTACAATTATTAACACTGACAAGAAGAACAAGTGCAATCATATAGAGTCACTTTGCTTAGCGATTCATGAATTTTCTCGTTTTTGGATGATGTGAATCGCTGACTGAAAACATTATGGCCGCATACAGACGGCAACTCTCGTAGGATATTTGACAGTCGATCCATCCTCACAGAAGTGACTCAAATTGTAACACCGATCTGACTGGTAAAGCCTAAAAGGAGACCAAAAGTCCACAAAAGCGCTACGTCCTTTCAGAGGAATCCGACGTAGCGTTTCGAGTTTATCACATGCGAAGACAATAAGGTCTTACAAGAGGTCTTACGATAGGAGACCCATTTTTTTATAGAAGTGTGTCTATGTCATACAAAAGGAATAATTCGCACAAACGGTCGAAAATGAAAGCGATTAGTGGTGCCACTACTAACAGAGCTTGTTGAGGCGCAACAGCAATCGACATCTTGAGGCAATGAACCCATATGCCAAATTTCAGAAGAATCTGAAAGAGCCGTTTCATGAACAAATCGCACCGACATGCGCGGAAGAACTGAATGAACGCTAGTGACTCCACCTACAAGCAGATCTTGCTGAAATGCAATATCAATCAACGTCTTGTGGCAAGGAACGCATATGCCGAATTTCGGATGAATCCGGTGAAGCGTTTTGATATAATAGAGTGCGAAGACAGAGTTCGCATGTACGGATGGAAGATTAGAACCAGAGTGGTATCACCTACGTGCAGGTCATGATGTAGCACAATATGAAACGAGGTCTTGCGACAAGAGACCCGTATGACGAATTTTGACAAATGTGGTGAAACATTGTGATTTTGCTGAAGCGCAAGTCGACATCTTGTGGCAAGGAACACATATGCCAAATTTCAGAGGAATCCGACGAAGCGTTTCGAGTGTATCACATGCGAAACCACATCTAATTCGCGCGAACAATCACGGAATGAACCCTTCGGCCAAATATTGCTGAAACGCAATACCAATCGACGGCTGGACGCAGGGAATGCGTATGCTGAATTACAGAGAAATTCGACGAAGCATTTCAAATTTATCGCTTGCAGCAGCGGAGAACGGAATGAAGCCTAGTGGCGCCACCTTTAGGCAGATCTTGCTGGGACGCAATACCAATCGCCGTCTTGTCGCACAGAACGCATGAACCAAATTTCAGATAAATCGGATGAAGCGTTTTGATTTTATCGTAGGCGAAGCCAGAATCCGCATGGACGAATAGAATATTGGAACCAGAGTGCCGCCACTTACAGGCAGATTTTGATGCAAAGCAATATGGAACAACATCTTGCGACAAGAGCCCAACCATATGCCGATTTTTTTTAGGAATTTGATGAACGTTTGTGATTTTATCCCGTGGAAAAAGGATAATTGGCACGAACGGATGACTGAAGAGCAACACCTATCAACATATTTTGGCAAGGAAACCATATTCCAAATTTCAGAGGAATCCGAACAAGGGTTTTAAGGTTTATAGCGTGTGATGACATATATGACTGATACAGACAAGCACGGAAGGACGGAATGAACTCTAGTGGCGCCACCTCCAGGCAGATCTTGCTGAAACGCAATACCAACTGATGTTTTGTCGCAACCAATGTATATGCGGGATTTAGAATGAATCCATAATCTCAAGTCATGGTTCCCCTATCAAATCCGAGCCATGACGGATAGCTTGTACACCACAACGAATACCAACCACTTCAATTGGAAATATTCGTGATATTTTGGCCTCTCCGAACATGCCCATATTTAACCGAATTAAGCGCCACGCAATGTTTCGTGTATTTTGTCTTCTTCTGGTTGCTTTGAAGTCAGATGTTCATAGTCGTGAATGCTTTGTCACAGTTGTTTCCTCTCGGACTTTGTCCTCCAGCTTTTTCTCCAAATAAACTGGGCCTTCATCTAAATATACCGAGATCTCACTATCTTTATTGCTCCACAACGCCGTCCGTTCACTGGCTGATATTTTAAACGGACAGGTCCAGTAATAACAGTACAACTCTAATCTGCTTGCAAGGCCTGGTACGGAGGTACGGAGTATACAAACCTGCATTAAGGAGGAGCGTTTCAAATTGATTGCGTGCAAAGAAAATGCACGAACACGAATGGACATCCACAGAAGGATGGAACGAACCCTTGTGGCGCCACCTTCAGGCAGATCTTGCTGAACGCAAGGGAGTACATCAAAACTGGTTCCGATCGCGTACCGGGCGGATCACCCATATGTGCCTGCCAAGCGCACGATGGATCAGGGGCATATTACGTACGGATCACCATTTCGATCCGTTGGAAGGTTGGGGAGATCAGAGCGTTCGGCGATCCAAATTTATGCCAAAGTTATGTATACAGTGTGCAATACCACATTGTAAACTGACTGGCTGGTATAGAACTGAGATAATTGCGAAACCAGACGGAATTGTAAATATAGTTTATACAATGGTGTTATTCAGTTCGAGAAACTGTATGTTAGTATTTTGAAATTAGCGATTGGTAAACAGGATAGTACAACAGGTGGTAAATCTGATCAGATACGAGTACATTTGATATTTTATGTAAAACACGATATGCTATCATTAACAATGATTGGTATCACTCGTGGTTTAATGAATATTTACCAAATGCCAGTCAACAGAACTATTCGAAATACTCAAAAAAGAAACTAAATTCCCGTTGATGTCATTTTGTAGAGGTGTTGACGGAAATCCTGTCAGAAACATTCCAATGGATAGGCTGCGGGCGGAAATATATACACCATGAGGTGGCCAGATGATATGTTTGCGAACAAGCCTGGTGGTAAATAAACTACTGGACTCCCTGGTCCACGAAATAACCCCTGATTGTATTGGCCAGAAATCGCTCAGAACGCGTCTCCGGCGATCTAGACCCCAGGAGCTATGATAGTAATTAATCCCCCGGCCCCGCTTCCGTCCGCCGGGCCTCGTAAGGTCGTACCACTTTGAATTTGCTTCCGATGCCCCTGCATTATCATTATTTGACAGTAGCACACGTTGACTCTGACAATTCTTTGCCCGTTAAGGAAGAAAAATGCCGGATAGTAAGTAGTTACAAATGGTTACACCTGTGAAAAGTGCTGTGCCAGTTATTCATGAGCAATTAAATACTTCGATTAATATACTTAATATGCAGAATAAGCAATTTGCACATTCCCTATTTGCAAGATATTTCTGGCCATTCAAAATAAGATGGGGGGACGGGACTTTGCATGGGAAATGAAATCTTAACTAAACATAGTAGTCACATGTACATGTAATCGACAATGATGTCATCGCTGTGTGCGTTCGGTCGCAAACGAAGAAAATAGGACAATCGCGCTCAATATCTCTTGAACAAGCTGACTGAAGTGACGAAATCCTCTGAGTTGATTTCAATACATGCCGACAAAGCTTTTACATAATGAATATATACAGAAATGGATCTTAGTTTGAACCCCTGTGATAAATGAGAGGAATATGTCACAGGTTACCCCAAACATGGATGTCATGTAAGCTACATTTCGACGTTCATATCGCGAATATGATATGAATATAGAGTCATTAACTAATCTTATACGTATGTTACTCTTACAATTGTATTATATCCCATTGCACACAGCATGACATCATATTCACATACCGACCGGTTATATAACAATTATTAACACTGACAAGAAGATGTGCAATCATTGAGTCACTTTGCTTAGCGATTCATGAATTTTCTTTTTTTTGTGATGTGAATCGCTGACTGAAAACATTATGACCGCATACAGACGGCAACTCTCGTAGGATATTTGACAGTCGATCCATCCTCACTGAAGTCACTCAAAGTGTAACACCGAGCTGACTAGTAAAGTCTAAGAGGGGACCAAGAGGCCACAAAAGCGCTACGTCCTTTCGGAGGAATCCGACTAGCGTTTCGCGTTTATCACATGCGATGACAATAAGGCCTTACAAGAGGTCTTACGACAGGAGACCCATATATCAATTTTTGTATAGAAGTGTGTCTATGTCATACAAAAGGAATAATTCGCACAAACGGTCGAAAATAAAAGCGAATAGTGGTGCCACTACTAACAGAGCTTGCTGCGGCGCAACAGCAATCGACATCTTGAGGCAATGAACCCATATGCCAAATTTCAGAAGAATCTGAAAGAACCGTCTCAAGTTTATCCGTGCGAGAACATGAAAAAATCGCACCGACATACGCGGAAGAAGGGAATGAACGCTTGTGGCGCAACCTACAAGCAGATCTTGCTGAAACGCAATACAAGTCAGCGTCGGATGAATCCGGGGAAGCGTTTTGAAGACATAATTCGAATGTACGGATTGAAGATTAGAACCGGAGTGGTATCATCTACGTGCAGGTCATGATGTAGCACAATATGAAACGAGGTCTTGTGACAATAGACCCATATGACGAATTTTGAGAAATGTGATGAAACATTGTGATTTTGCTGAAGCGCAATACCAGTCGACATCTTGAGGCAAGGAACTCATATGCCAAATTTCAGAGGAATCCAACAAAGCTTTTCGAGTTTATCATATGCGAAAACATATATAATTCGAACGGACAACCACGGAATGGACCCTTCAGGCAGATATTCCTGAAAAGCAACACCAATCGACGTATTGACGCAGGGAATTGCGTATGCTGAATTGAAGAGGAAGTCGACGAAGCATTTCAAATTGATCGCTTGCAGCAGAGAAGAAAGGAATGAATCCAAGTGGCGCCATCTTTAGGCAGATCTTGCTGGAACGCAATTCCAATCGCCGTCTTGTCGCACGGAACGCATGAACCAAATTTCAGATAAATCAGATGAAGCGTTTTGATTTTATCGTAGGCGAAGCCAGAATCCGGATGGACGACTAGAACATTGGAACCAGAGTGCCGCCACTTACAGGCTGATTTTGATGCAAAGCAATATGGAACAAAGTCTTGCAATAAGAGACCAACCATATGCCGATTTCGTTGAGGAGTTTGATGAACGTTTGTGATTTTATCGCGTGAGAAAGGGATAATTGGCACGAACGGATGGCTGAAGAGCAGCACCTATCTACATATTTTGGCAAGGAAATCATATTCCAAAATTCAGAGGAATCCGAGCAAGGGTTGTAAGGTTTATCGCGTGTGATGACATATATGATTGACACAGACAAGCACGGAAGGACGGAATGAACTCTAGTGTCGCCACCTCCAGGCAGATCTTGCTGAAACGCAACACCAACTGATGTTTTGTCGCAACCAATGTATATGCGGGATTTAGAATGAATCCATAATCTCAAGTCATGGTTCCCCTATCAAATCCGAGCCATGACGGATAGCTTGTACACCACAACGAATACCAACCACTTCAATTGGAAATATTCGTGATATTTTGGCCTCTCCGAACATGCCCATATTTAACCGAATTAAGCGCCACGCAATGTTTCGTGTATTTTGTCTTCTTCTGGTTGCTTTGAAGTCAGATGTTCATAGTCGTGAATGCTTTGTCACAGTTGTTTCCTCTCGGACTTTGTCCTCCAGCTTTTTCTCCAAATAAACTGGGCCTTCATCTAAATATACCGAGATCTCACTCTCTTTATTGCTCCACAACGCCGTCCGTTCACTGGCTGATATTTTAAACGGACAGGTCCAGTAATAACTGTACAACTCTAATCTGCTTGCAAGGCCTGGTACGGAGGTACGGAGTATACAAACCTGCATTAAGGAGGAGCGTTTCAAATTGATTGCGTGCAAAGAAAATGCACGAACACGAATGGACATCCACAGAAGGATGGAACGAACCCTTGTGGCGCCACCTTCAGGCAGATCTTGCTGAACGCAAGGGAGTACATCAAAACTGGTTCCGATCGCGTACCGGGCGGATCACCCATATGTGCCTGCCAAGCGCACGATGGATCAGGGGCATATTACGTACGGATCACCATTTCGATCCGTTGGAAGGTTGGGGAGATCAGAGCGTTCGGCGATCCAAATTTATGCCAAAGTTATGTATACAGTGTGCATACTTTACTTGCTTGTTTGTGCACGCTAAACAACCACAATATCACATTGTAAACTGACTGGCTGGTATAGAACTGAGATAATTGCGAAACCAGACGGAATTGTAAATATAGTTTATACAATGGTGTTATTCAGCTCGAGGAACTGTATGTTAGTATTTTGAAATTAGCGATTGGTAAACAGGATAGTACAACAGGTGGTAAATCTTATCAGATACGAGTACATTTGATAGTTTATGTAAAACACGATATGCTATCATTAACAATGATTGGTATCACTCGTGGTTTAATGAATATTTACCAAATGCCAGTCAACAGAACTATTCGGAATACTCAAAAAAGAAACTAAATTCCCGTTGATGTCATTTTGTAGAGGTGTTGACGGAAATCCTGTCAGAAACATTCCAATGGATAGGTTGCGGCCAGAAATATATACACCAAGAGGTGATCAGATGATATGTTTGCGAACAAGCCTGGTGGTAAATAAACTACTGGACTCCCTGGTCCACGAAATAACCCCTGATTGTATTGGCCAGAAATCGCTCAGAACGCGTCTCCGACGATCTAGACCCCAGGAGCTATGATAGTAATCCCCCGGCCCCGCTTCCGTTAGCCGGGCCTCGTAAGGTCGTACCACTTTGAATTTGCTTCCGGCGCTCCTGCGTTATCATTATTTGACAGTAGCACACGCGGACTCTGACAATTCTTTGCCCGATAAGGATGTCCGCTGGTG